>APFE031492373.1:0-67070 GCA_000404065.3 Pinus taeda | reverse complement strand
AGCACTGCATCTGCACTGCACCTCCTCTCATCATGTTGCATCGTGCTGTCCATTGCTGCACTGCAACTCAGTTACTGAGAAGTAAGTAACTGATCTCCCAATTGACCTCCCTTTTGGGCTAGAGATACCCACTGATGCTAAAGCTCCCTCTGCCGCTGACAAGTGCTCCCTCTCTGACCTCTATGCTGCTGCAACAACTCCTTGCATCTCACACCATTGCACACCTCTTTGTGCCATCCTGCACTGGTGCAACACTCCTGTGCCTCTCACATTGCTACAGCCTGCTAGCCTTGCACTGTCTTGGGACTCCTGCACTGTGGCTCTCTCTGTCGCTCCATCTGCATCCGTCTCTACCCACATTAGTCAGTCCTGCTACTCCTCGTCACGGCTCCATAGCAAGGTCTAATCCAAGAGTCTGGGTACCTCGAGGATCCTACCCCTCATTGCCTGTAGTCCACCTGACTACAGCTCAATGTCTCCCCACATACACTTAAGTGGTGTGTGCATACTCATGGCAGAGTCATCGTCTATCAAAACTTCCTTCTCTGCCCGTGCTGGCGCTGCCTTTGTCTTGGAAAAGTCTCCCTTACTCTTCTTCTTTGGACACTGGGTTGCATAATGACCCAACTCCCCACAGTGGAAGCACTTGATCTTAGAGAGATCTTTCTTCTTTCGCTTCTCCTGCTTTCCCTCAGATGCTAGGGCCACATCTTCCTCCTCCTGCTTGACTTTGATCCCCTTGCTGCTGCTACTCGTCTTCGACTACCGTCTCATCTCTTCCTTGCGAAGAGCTACCCACATCTTGTCCCAAGGTCGAAGTGTCCCTTTGCCCAGTATACTCTGGACAAATACTTCCCAGTCTTCTGAAACAGCATTAAGGGTTGTCCTCACCATTAGCTCCTGATTTGGTGTCGCCCCTATACTAGTCAACTAGTCTTGGATCTCATTCAGTGCTTTGTGGAAGGTGTCAATCGATTGTCCCTTCTTCATCTAATACGACCTCATCTGATTCTCAAGCAGCATTTTTCTCTGCAAAGAAGTATGATGGTACAGCTTCTTGAGAGCCTCCCACATCTCAAATGTTGTTTCATTCTCGGCTATATGTGGTACTACATGATCCTTGATCTTGTCAAGGATAATGCTCTTGGCCCTCGCCATCACCTCCTCGTACCTGTCATTATCACTGGGGTCGACTGGGACAGCTATTACCTTCAAGGCGAAGTTCTCGACACGATTCCTGTCAACCACGGATAAGATTCTAGCCTTCCAGACTGCGAAGTTTGATGCTCCGTCTAGTCTATCCTGGTCTCTTACTCCATGCAATGCCATGATGCTCCTCTACTTCCCTCCTGGAAGTTCTCTGTTTGACTGATCTGAGTCTCTACTTCCTGTCTGGAATTTCTTTTCTGGACTCCCTCTGAGTCTTGATTTCCCTCCTGGAAATCCTTTTTCCGCTTGTCGAGATGCCCCCTACTCTGATCGTCTTGTGCAACTACACTGTTGATCTGGGTTCCTCGGCTAGAAACCCTCGGTAACAACTCCTCTGGCCCTGCTCTGTCAGGTACTGTTCTGACTACAGTACCTCACCAGCTCCACTCTAAAATATTCTTGCAGCCTTCTAAACCCCAACAACTACTTATCTGTGGACTGTGTCAGCCCCTCTTTGTTTCACGTTGGCCTTGCGTCACCCCGGATGGGTCTGCATCAACCCTGGGATGCCCAGCGTTAGCCCTTTGGCCCTCTGCGACAGCAACGTTGGCCTCACTGAGGCTCTCCGTAGCTCCCGGTTTCCTATGCATGGCCCTGGCTGGCTCTGCGTCACTCCTTGGCTTCTGCGTTGCTAGAAACAACTATGTTGCATGGGTTCCTGAACCCGAGGGTGGGGTTCTCGAACCCATCTCGGGTTCTCATCCCTAAGTACCAGATTCGGGTACGGTAAGAACCAGGTTCTCCAAAAAAAATTGGGTTCTTTTCCTTTAACATGTTCTTTGGGTTCTTCGGTTTGGGTTCTTTAGGTTCTTCAAAAAAGAAATTATATTAAAAAATTAATTTTCAAATAATTTTTTTAATTTCAAATTTAAAAATTAATAATATGATATTTATTATTAACAAATGTCAAAAACTTAAAAGTTAAAACCTAAACTTTTAACTAACCCACAACCATCGAATTTCATTTTTGTTTTTGGTTGAGCTGTTCCGATTTACCCATTTTCGGCGGCAGTGGACAAATTCGACGACACCTTTAGACGGACAGAGCACTAGTGGCGTTAGGCGTTCCATCACCAATGGTTGGCAGAGGACGTTGATTGCGCAAGGGAGACATCGGCTAGTTTGAGCCGGTGTTTGCGTAGGGGAGACATCGGGCAGATTCCTTGCTATTCAGGTGTGTTCTTGGAGGCTGCATATGTTTCTTCTGTGAAGCATTCTATCATGTATGTATATTTTGTTTTCCTGTGTGGTGACTTTCTTTGTATTGTGGCTCTGTGTGGTTGTTGTTTTTTTTATTTCGTAATTTGACATTTATCAATAGATCAGTGTGAGAAATGTTGGAAATTTCCATAGTGTTGTATTTCTTAATTTGGTTGTGCAGGGTTTCGTCCATTCGTGTATCTCAATGTCCTTAAGCGTAATATCAAATATGAAACATCAACTATGATTAGCTTAACTAGTGTAGGATTACTGCTCCTTTGCACATTTCGCCTTGTTGTCTAGGCCTGTATCTTGTCAACTTTGGATGAACCCACTCAAGTTAACATTTGATGATGGGATGCGAATTGATGATGTGTGTGGACAAAGAGATACACCCAGATGGCCTTATTGAGCTACCTCTAATCGCTATAGATGAGCAAGAGCCTCAAGATGAGAATGATTCCTACCTGAAGAGCATGCTAGATGAAGATCTAAGTGATGTTGGTGACATGGATGTTGATGACATGGCTTGAGGAAGCCATTGTTCATTAGGCTTTAGTTATTTTTATTTTGGTATTTTAAAATTTCCTAGTTCATGTTTGAAGATGCCTTAAGGCAAATTTTGAATGTAGTATGACAATGGACATATATCATAATTCATGATTCTTAATAATATGTAAACACTGAACAATTTTTTGGTGATAAATTTTGAAATTTCAATGTGAATGTTCAATGTTCAATGATGTGCATTTTTAAATGATTAAAGTTTTCTTATTTAAAGTTGAAAAATATACAAATTCAATTTCATTATATATTATTAATTATAATGTATTAATTTATAATTCATAAAATTTAATATTATTATATTACCCGACGAACCCACACACCCTGTTTCAAAAAAGGTCGTCCCCGTCCCCATCCCTGAACCCACGTTTCCTGGCAACATAGAGAAACAACTTCTGTCACCTCAGGACAACTGTTATCTACTGCTATTGCTCCGCTCAGCTGATGTCTTTTAGTCCTCCTGTGATCTGCAATCACCTTCTGATACCATGTTGAAGTTTCTAAGTTTACTTAGTTAGAAACCCTCCATGCACTTTATCTAATTTATTCCTACCTACTTGTTATTTTCTTTAACAAGTTATTGACAATGTAAATACTGAAAATAAACACTAGTGCATGCTCAACATATTATAAATCAGCAACTAAAAGAAACAGAAACAAACACACCATATGACACCATACTTTTGGACTAATGTCCCCAGAAAAACCCAATGTGGGAAAACCGGTGCAACTATCCGAGGGTTTTCTTATTAACCAATATCAGAGTACAATCTGGGTGCCGAATTTCCTTGGTAGTGATACCTCTCAGTTTTTGACAAATCTACTAGTTGAAACCTCGGATAATCCTTCTAGCAGCTACTTAGCACCAATCTGCTCCAGAAACCCCAGTGTCTTCCCAACCTGGATTGCGTCAGCCTCTCCTAGCCCAGCACTGGCCCCACGTCCGCCTATCTTGGCCTACGTCAGCCCTAGGAGGCCCTACATCAGCCCTAGGAGGCCATGCATCAACTCTTTAAGCCTCTGTGTCAGCTACGCTGACCTCTCTAGTGCTCTGCGCAGTACTTAGCTGCCTCTACGTGGCCCTGCGTGAGCACTAGCTGCTCATGCGTCTCTCTCTCTGGTTGCTCTCCTGTCACCATCTGTGCCTCTCTATCTCTCTGTACTCAATGCCCCTCAGCATCTCTCCAATCACTAATTCTATCTTTCTTAGCAAACCCTGCTTTAGAGAATAGAATGACTGATCCTCTTATACTTTTTTTGTTGACATCTCGACGGCCGAGATTAAGTCCCTAATCAAAAGCTAAAATTAGATCTGGCTTGATCCATGTCTTTTGGACCATTCTAACACAAATTCATATTAATAAACATTAATATTTTATTTCCCCTAAGTTTAGACTTAGGGACTCCATTAAAAATATTAATTATTTTAATATCTCTTGATCTGTTTAGAATCTACCCAAACCCTTTTTGGGTATTGGAGATCTCATGTTCCCCAACCTCTCCACCAAATTTCATGGCTAGAGCACATCCAATGCTACCCCAAATCAACACTTTTGGCATTGTTCAAAAAATTATGAGTAGTCTTTGAGAAGCTCTATTGCACAACTAATAAAATCATGGTAGTCTAGAGCATTACAAGCTTTTAATGTAGCATTATAATGTCCAAGAATAGAAGCACCAATGATATTTCCCATATTTTCATAGTCTTTAGGTGTCCAATTGACTGCAACATCATAGTTGAGAGAACTTGAAGGAGAGAAAAGAGCTTGCAACGCATAAGACTTGGTCTTTATATACTCTAAATCCTTCAATGCCTTATCCTTAACTAAAGACGTTGCTCCTAGAAGAGTCTTATTTAGAACTGCTCCAATTGTTGTGGTCTTTGTGAAAAATCGGTGACCCGATTCCTACTGCAACAAACTGATGATATTTCTCTTATTTGTTAAATTATATGAACAAATTACTAGCAGTTTTCCATGGCAAATATTGAAATACATACACTGCAACCTACACAATAAAATACTACAGTAACTAAATACTACACTGGAGAGAAATGAACACACACATATACACTGTTGCTTTTGGAAAAATGTCCCCAGAAAAACCCAATGTGGGAAAATTGGTGCAACAGCTGAGGGTTTTATTCTTATGCATTAGTAAAATTGTTTTAAGATCCGGCTGTCTCAGAACCGACTCGGCCGAGTTGGTTCGAGCCGGAAAAAAAATTTCAACCTGACAGAAAATTCGGTTTGGTTGGTCGAGTTATGACTGACCCGGCCGAGTCATAGCCGAGTCAGTCATAACGCGGCCAACTTGGCTAGATCCATAACTACTCGATCGGGTAGCTGACAATGGCCAGTGAACCATAAAAACACGCCTTTTTTTATTTTCTTTTTATTTTTCTAAGTGTGAGGGACTCCAAAGGGGTTTATGAATTAGTTTGTTGGTCTTTGGGGTCCATTCCTCTCTCCCAAACCCTAGTATTTGATCATATTGCCCTACTAAGGCTATGCTATTCACGGTAATGTTAAATTCTTAAAGTAAAAGTGATGTTCTCCTTAATATTCATTTTTATTGTCACTTTTACTTAAATTTTTATCATTACCATGAAATGACTCAGGATGTTTGAGAGTGGTTCTAGCCTTATTGGATTTCATATGGAGAAAGTAGAATTTTAGATTTCATTCAAAATCCAGTAGACTTATCAGTGGTTCAGGATTTCAGGATTGGGGGATTGTAATGTTTCCATTGAATTTGGTCATGTATTAGGGTATGGAACTCATATTTAATCAAGAGCACCAATCTCTCTATGTACCTTGATGTTAGTGACATTGTTTGTTGAACTCCTCTGGGATTCACTCCCAAAGCAAGAGCTTCCGAAAATGTCACTCCCGCTCCCAAGTAACACTAAGCCAGAGGATGTTGACAACTCTAGCAGTAGCCAGTAGTACTGGTCACAGACTTTTGTTGTAGAGGCCATTTCTAGCCTCCTTGGTTATGTGTTTTTGTTTTGATCTCTATATCATCATCGTGTATGTATTGGACAGTGCACTGAGTGCCATTTTAATATAATGGATATATTCATGAGCCTACTTTGATCGTATGTTGTCTTCTATCTATATTCTAATGTTGTGTGTTTGGAAAAATGAATGAAAATCTTTAAAATTATGTGTTTTATAAAAAATAAATATTTAATGTATTTTTTACAACAACCAAGTCATTGAAATCGGGCTGGCCGAGTCGATATTGAGTCGAAGTCGGAGTTGGAGTCCACCCTCGGCAAAGTCGGAGTCCGAGTCGGAGTTTTAAAACATTGAGTAGTAATATGATTACAAATCATTAGATGTCCAAACTGGCAATCTGATATAGAGAAACACTGGCAAAGAGGTAGTGAGAAAAATCTCACACTGTCACTAGTGATCCGAATCTGATCCAGGCTCTGGATGGCTGGCCACACGCTGCCTCTGCGTTAGCCTACGCAGATCTGAGTCACAACCTTTGGGCTCTTCATCACCTCCTCCTCTGATCTCCTGCTGATTGGAAATTCGACCCTCTATCCCTCTGGTCTCACACCCTGGCTTCTGGCTCTAGATCTCGACTTTCCATGTTGAATCTCAGACTCCTTCTTAAGCTTAGTGCTACCTCTGTGTGGCACTGCGCTGCCTCTCTGAACTACTATCACTGCCTTGCACTCCTCGGATCTAGAAAACTCTCCTTCGATCTCCTATCCCTACCCCTCTCTCACTGCTTCGAATTTACTAAGTGACTTCTGGCAACTCACAACTGCTACTCAGGAAATCGACTTGCGAAATTGAACTACACAAGTGTATCCTCCAAGTGCCCATCAAACACCTTCTTATAATCTCTCGTTGGAGCACCAACAACCAAGATTAAAACATAATCAAGGGATAAGATTAATTGGGAGTTGATCCTCGTCTTCTAGATGATTCACATCAGATTTAATTAATACCCTTTAATTAACTAGATTTCCTAAGATTAGACTTAAGGAACTAGTACCCACCACCTTGTGGATGATATCCCCAGGGGAAATTTTTCTTCATGATGAGCCTCAATTGGTAGCCAATAGCCCCTTGATGCCTCTTACTAGCTCATTGTGCCATTTCTCTGCCAGTGGGCCTACCGAATCTAAAGGTATGTCTTGTTATTTGATAATTTAGATTTGGGTTTACTTATCATGGATACTTCTGTGTATGAATTGATGGGGGGATTTGGCGGAAAGAGTGGGCTTAATTTGTGTTTTTGTCCCCTCATCTCTTTTGGTTGCTACCCTTGGATCTTAGTCCCGTGGGATCTCCTTTATTGGCCATTTGGTTCTAGGGTGGTACTACTTGGAAAACCCTGATTTGGGTGCGTGGTACCGCTCTTTTACCCGCACATACTACTCTCTTTCCACTCACTATACTCCCATTCATCGTTTCTCCCACCTGGGTCCACATTCTCATTATGGGTCCACATAGGGCTAGCCTCCCTATCCCCTTGCCCCCACCTAGGGTCAGGCCTAGAATGATGCCCAAAGGTTGAAGCAATTAAAAGAAAAAGAGAAATGCACAATCAACTACATTTAACAGGAAATTGTACCACAAAATGCAAAAGTTAGTCGGGACAAAATAATTATCACGTGGGTAAAATCCAACATATGAGCTCTACCCAATCCATGGCCATCACCCTGGTTCTATAGGCCCTAGATGAGCTTCTTTATCATTCAGGAATCCATGATTGTCCCAACCCCTAGAAGGCAATGAACCGCTTCACCTCAAAAGAGGTAATCACTGCTATATTATACACATCATGCTCTTGTCCTTTGAGGCCCGAGCAGTTAATTAAAGAAAATTCATAAAAGGCAAAAGGCATAAAAAAAGGTTGGAAGAAGCAACGTCGGGGCACCTCATGTACCACGAATGCTCCCTCCTATACATTATAGACCCAGGTGTGGGCTTCCCCTTATCTAGTTACCCATATGCCCAATTATGTGGCCCAGGGTTGACCCTCATTCCCTATTCCATCTCACCTATTTGTCACTGACCACCCACACTAGAAGGATGTACTTTGGACATACTATCCCCTCTAAGGGTTGAAGCCACCTAATAAGGTACTTGGCTAACCCGTTTGGAGCCTGGAGACACTAGCACATGCCAAAGCCCGCTACGGAAGGGCATGCCATTGTGAAGTGCCCACTTTGCTATCCATGGTTTGTAAGTTCTTTTACCTTATTATTTTAATGACTGATTTTACTGGAAGCCTAAGGGACACATTGGATCTTATGCAAGATTGCAGGTGATTTCCATTTGGGTTTGGCTTCCTATATGTGATCCTAACCCTAGAGTTCCACATTAGCACATGTAGGGTGTGCATGGAGAACCATGGGCCTCCATAGCAACAGAAAACACTCCACACATTTTCATAGATGTTTAGAGACGACTAGCGATCCACTTTTGGGATGATGATGATATGCTTGGTACACTATGCCCAACAGGCCCCCACAGGAGCCCTACACTCTTGGTAGGTACCCCAACACTTGTACGATGTCATGGCAACATGCATTCCACCACTTGGACCATTACAGAGGATCTACAAACATATATGATTCATATGGAGACCCATGGAGTCATTGATGTGCCCTCGGACCCACTGAGAGCACCACAGGCCTACTATTTGGAGAACAAGGGGCCACCCCCTTGTCCATCACGTTCTGAGGAATTTATTCCTGAATATGGCACTTGAAAATGTTATTGAGCCTTTGGAGAGCCCTACGACTTGTATACATTTTTATTTGGCCCATTTCAAGGCTTATTTTTACATTTATGAGCTAGTTTGGTGGGCTTGTCACTAATAGGGGTTATTATTTGCATATTATTTTATCATTAGGGGCCCATAGGCTAATCGAACTCCTTAGGAGGCTATATATTGATGTTAGATATGTTCATTTGTATCATCACTTGACTTGGGATCTCTCTATCTTTAGAGAACTTTGCAATTATTCCTTGGAGGATTATCTTGGATGATGGATGAACTTTGACGTATGGATTTGGGCTATTTATCTTGTCTTGGAGCTTTGTCTTGTGAAAGAAATGCTGGTTGGATATAAACTATAACGTTGTAAGTAAATTTTGATGTTATTATTCTTGTTCCTGCATACAACTAAAATTAGGGCTAGTTGTTGCATTATCGAAATGTGGAATTGAGCATGCTTTAGCTAATTTAATGTATGGGCCAATGTTATATGATTGGAATGTTTTAGAGATGGTCTTGATAAGCTTGCATCGTTTTCTTTGAAGTATAAATGCTTGAAGATCACCTTTTTGTTCTTTCTCTCAACATTGGATGAAGTTGATTTTTTGGGCCTCCTTAATCAAGAAACCAAATTCTTACTCATTACCATCCTTGACTCCATACCCCAAGTGAATTAGTCACTAGTTCCATAAAAGGGTGATCATCTCAACCTTGATTTACCATTTTTCCCCTTTTTCCCAAGTCTAGCCCCATTGGGTCACCTAGGGCATCAATTTCCTGACAGTTTGGCCAAGGAAAAATTTAGATCTCCTCTAGGCTACCGCATTGGTTGGTCCTCTCCCACTCCAAATTTGAGGCCATTCTGATGGTGGAATCTCCGGGAATCCCAAGCCCTAGCTCTACGACCAAATTTTGCCTAGGTATCCCCAAGGATAGACCTTAATAGTATCAATTCAACCTTTTGAAGTGAATATTCTTGTTTGGTCCTTTCCCCTCACCTTGTCTAGGATAGGAACATCATTGGTTGCTATATTCTATCCCCGAACCTGGTTTGGATCCACTTAGCCCCGTGTGGTCCCACTTCTGAACAAAGACTATTTGTCAAAGACCACTTGGGAATCCAAGTTTTCAAGGATTATAGGAATCAAGAAACTCCTTTATAAGCTTAACTTTTCTCCATCAACCCTCCAATCCTCACCCCTTACCCCTGGTGGATCAAGTCCCTTGCTTAAAGAGCAAGCAAGTTCCACTTTTCACTCCATCCTTGGGAAAGAGTTTTCAGGGTCACTCTTCACCTATCCATTGACTTCTACTTTGCAAAGTGATCCCTACACTACCGTGACTCCTCCCATTAGTGAAAGTCCGTAAAGAGCATGGAGACTTAGTTGTGGTGATAGTGGGCTAAGCCTCCACCGTTGCCCTTGACCTAGCAGTTGCTCTCTTAGGAACCCCTTTTAGGTCCCCCTCTAGTTTGAGTGGTAACATTTCTAGCGTTGTTGTCGGGGACTAAAGCGTGTGTTTTGTTCCTTATCGACATATCGACATATCGTTATTGGTGACTCGATTGGAAGAACAAAGCCCTAGGTCTTCATTGAACTCTAAGGTTGATGCTTGTAGGGTGAAGCAAGAATTTTTCTAGGCATCTTTAATTTCACCTTGGCGACTCCTACATATGTTTCATGTATACCTAAAATTGGTTGTCATTCTTTCATAAATTTCCCACTTTCAACATTGCTAGCATCCCTAAACATCCTAATCATGTCGCGGGAAGGATGCTACGTGGGATGCCCATGTTTGATGGTGACCCAAGCTCCGCAATTAACCATGGGGAAATATTTATTGCACATACTTCAAAGGAGAAAGTGGTCCACAAGGATGTCCTTACGTTCTTATTCTTTAGTTCCCTCTATGGTCATAACTCACAACTGCATGATCATGAAATTGTTGATTTGGGGTAGCATCGGATGTGATCTAGCTACGAAAATTGGTGGAGAGGCTAAAGCACACGAGATCTCCAAGGCCCAAAAATGGTTTGGGCAGAACCTAACCGGGTTGGGAGATATTAAAATAATTAATATTTTTAATGGAGTTCCTAAGTCTAAACTTAGGAAAAATAAAATATTAATGGGTATTAATGTAAAACTAGGTTAGAATGGTCCAAAAGTCATGGATCAAGCCAAATCTAATCTTAACCACTCATTAGAGATTTAATCTCAGTCGTTGATGGACCAATGAGAAATGTATAAGAGGAGGCTTGAGGGTCAGTTGGAGAACACACCAAGAGAGATTAAGAACTCGATTTTCTGGGGCAGAATTTGCTGAGGAAATTGAGCGAGTGATTTGAGTTGCAGCTGAGGGGTAGTGAATACATAGCAGAGAGGCAGAGTTAGTACCAGGAGGATCAATGCAAAGCCAACTAGAGGCCACACAAAGGCAGCCAGGAGTTGTGCAGAGCCAAAGAGGGCTAGCGTGTGAGACACAGAGGGTCCAGGGACTAACGCAGAGGCTCCAAAAGTTGATGCAGAGCCCAGAGAGGTTGACGTTGGGCCAGAGAGGCTGACGTAGCCCCTACATGCAACGCTGGGAGCATTTTGTGGAATAGACTCAGAGCTGGAGAGTCAAATAGGGTGATGTAGTCCTTATGATGTAGAGCAGCAAAAGCTGTATTGTTGTTGTGGTATCGTCCATTTGGTGTTTTAGCGGGAATATCTGTCTTCGACTGAGAGGTACTACTTCCGAGGGCGTTCCTTGTTGGGTGAGCCATTTTTGCAACCCAGGTTGTATTCTAAAACTGCATAATAATAAAACCCTCTGAATAGTTGCACTGGTTTTCCCGCATTCGGTTTTTTCGGGGACATTAGTCCAAAAACAATGGTGTCACTTGTGTGCTTGTTTACTTTCAGTTGATGATCTGTATGTGTTGATATTGTACTTGTATTTATTTTTAGTATTTACATGGTAAATAACTTATTAAGTAATTGAACAAGTAGGAAGAAATAAATCAGATACTATAGGAAGAATTTCTAATGGGTTAAACTTAGAAATTCCAACATGGTATCAAAGCGTGGTTGCAGATCACAGGATAACTGAAGGCATCATCCGAGCAGAGCAGTTGCAACAGAGAACAGTTGTCCCGAGTGACAGAAGTTGTTCCTAGTAGAAAGAAGCAAGGAAGGGGTGACGCAAAGTGCCTGCATCATCAGTTTGAGCCAGGAGGAGGATCAGTGCGGTGGTAGAGAGGAGCAGACCTGACCTGTGCAGTGCCCAATCATCTTTCTCAGCCAGGAAGGATTGACGATTTTGCCAGGAGGTGCAGATTTTGCCGGTGTCGGGATTGCGTAGAGCTTAGAGGCTTAGTTCTTCAAGTTGCTGAGGTATGGGGGCTGTAGATAATTTGCGGAACGAAGTTGGTGGGGTACTGTGGTTAGAACAATACCTAATAGGGCAAGACCAAGGAGGAGGGATTTCTAGAAAGGAAATCGAGACTCAAAGGGAGTCGAACCGAGGACTTCTAGGAGGGAAGTAAAGAGACTCAGAGGAGTCGGAAGAAAAGCAGCAATATGGCAGTGAATGGGTTGAGAGATCAAGATAGACTGGATAGAGCTTCCAACTTCGTAGTTTGGAAGGCCAGGATCTTGTCCATTCTAGACAGGTATCACATCAAGCACTTCGCCTTGAAAATGTAGCGATCCTAGTTGACCCAGCTGAAAATGAGAAGTATGAAGAGGTAATGGCCAGGGAAAAGCGCATCATCCTTGATGGGGTCAAGGATCATGTGGTGTCACATATTGCCAAGAAGGACACAGCAAATGAGATGTGGGAGGCCTTGATGAAATTGTACCAGCATACTTCCGTGCAAAGGAAGATGTTACTTGAAAATAAGTTGCAGTCATACCAGATGCAGAAGGGAGAGCAGATAGATGTCTTCCTTGGTGGATTGAAGGAGATCCATGATCAGCTAACTTCCATAGGGGCCACGCCGGATCGAGAACTGATGGTGAGGACCGCATTGAACGCAGTCTCAGAGGATTGGGAGGTATTTGTCCAGAGCATACTGGGCAGGTCAAGCCTTCCAGATTGGGAGGAACTGTGGGCGGCTCTTCGTCAAGAAGAGATCAGACAGGTGATCAAGGCGGGGATTAGCGGAAAAGGCGTCAGAATCAAGGATGAAGAGAAGATGCAGCTCTTGCATCTACAGGAAAGCAAGAGAGGAGAAAGAAGAATGACCTCTCCAAGGTCAAATGCTTCCATTGTGGGGCACTGGGTCATTATGCGAACCAGTGTACGAGGAAGAAAAGTAAGGGAGAGGCTTCTGCGACCAAGGCAGTGCCAGCAAGGGCAGAGAAAGAAGTTGAGGAGGATGACGACTGTGCCATGAGTGCTCATGCGCCACTTGAGAAGAAGTGGGGAGACATGGAGCTGTAGTTAAGCAGACTATATGCGATGAGGGGCAAGATCCTTGAGGTACCCAACCTCTTGGATTATACCTTGTTACGGGAGCCTTGAAGAAGAGTAGCAGGACTAGTGAATGTGGGTAGAGACGGATGCGGATGAAGTAATGCAGGAGTCCCCTGACAACATGGGCAATAGTGTGAGATGCATGGAGTTGTTGTAGCATTGCAGAGGTCAATAGAGGGAGAACTTGTCAGCGATAGAGGGAGCTTCAGCATTGGGAGTGTCTCTAGCCTGACAGGGATGTCAGAAATGGGTGGATCAGTTACTTCCTTCTCAGTAACTGGGTTGCAGTGCAGCAGTTAGTAGTGGCAGTGCTATGGGTAGAACGATGCAGCGTGAGGAGAAGGGGATGCAGTGCAGATGCAGTCTAGGTATATGGACCAACAACAACACACATGCAGAGGGAGTTGTCGTATAGATGCAGCAGTGGAAGTGGCAGGGTCATGGGTAGTAGTACATTATGCAAAAATGCAAAGGATGTTGGGCAGAGAGGACTAGCATCAGCACAGGGACCGATCCTGGATGATCAGGGTGATACTTAGTGAGGAGTATTACTAGAGCACAATCCTCGCTAAGAGGGAGTCTTGATTTGGGGTAGCATCGGATGTGCTCTATCACAAAAATTGGTGGAAAGGCCAAAGCACATGAGATCTACAAGACCCATAAATGGTTTGGGCAGAATCTAACCGATTTGGGAGATATTAAAATAATTAATATTTTTAATGGAGTTCCTAAATCTAACTTAGGAAAAATAAAATATTAATCGATATTAATATAAAACTGAGTTAGAATTGTCCAAAAGTCATGGATCAAGCCAAATATAATCTTAGTCGTTGACTAGAGATTTAATCTTGGCCGTCGATGGACCAACGAGAAAAGTATAAGAGGAGGCTTGAGGGTCAGTTGGAGATCACACCAAAAGAGATCAAGAACTCGATTTTCTGGGGCAGGGTTTGCTAAGGATATTGAGTGAGTGATCTAAGTCGCAGCTGAGGGGCAGTGAATACATAGCAGAGAGGCAAAGTTAGTACCAGGAAGATCAGCGGAGAGCTGGGAGAAATACGAAAGCCAACTAGAGGGCACACAGAGGCAACTAGGAGCTGCGCAAAGCCAAAGAGGGCCAGTGTGTGAGATGCAGAGGGTCTAGGGGCTGACGCAAAGGCTCCAGACGCTAACGCAGAGCACAGAGAGGCTGATGTGGGCAATAGAGGCAGCGTTGGGAGCATTTTGTGGGACAAACTGAGAGATGGAGAGCTGGATAGGGTGACACAATCCCTATCAAAGTGACGCAGAGCAACAAAAGCTGCATTGTTGTTGTGAGATCGTTCATCTTGTGTTTCAGCCGGAGTATCTATCTCTAACAGAGAGGTACTACTGCCGAGGGCATTCTCTGTTGGATGAACCATTTCTGGCACCCAGGTTGTATTCTAAAACTGCATAATAATAAAATCCCCTGGACAGTTGCACCGGTTTTCCCACACTGGGTTTTTCCAAGGACATTAGTCAAAAAACAACAGTGTCACTTGTGTGCTTGTTTGCTTTCAGTGGATGATATGTATGTGTTGATGTTGTACTTGTATTTATTTTCAGTATTTACATGGTAAATAACTTATTAAGTAATTGAACAAGTAGGAAGAAATAAATCAGATAATACAGGAAGAATTTCTAATGGGTTAAACTTAGAAATTCCAATAGAACTTAGGAGAATCTCATCTATTGAAGAGTTCATTGATGGGTTTCTTAAACATTTTCAAGCACATCCCACATTAAGCACCCAAGAGGAAGACCTCATCGAGCATCATCAAGACATTAAGAATCTAGGTAATGAGCAAGAAGATGAGTCCTCCTTGGGTCTGAATGATGATGTTGAGGACACATGCACTGGGAAGGATGAATTTATGGAAAATGAAATTGAGACCAACCCTACCTTTCTCAAGGATATTACTCTCGATGAATCATGTTTTTAAAACCTTGAGAGAGATTATCCCATTAGCCCCTTGAAAGATGACATTAAAGATTATTTCCATATTGAAAGGGATAAATGGGACATTGTTGGTCTTCAATTTGATTGTGCTCCCATTTATGACACTGACGAGGATGAGGATGAGATTAGCCTTCCCTTCCCCTTAGGCACTAATTATGATGACATACCCATTGATACCCCTAAGAAGGAGAATCCCCATTTTCCTTTGCATAAACAGGGGAAATTAGAAGAGATTGGGGTTTTAATTATTAAGCAGTTTCATAATACAATCTGGGTGCCAAAACCAACTCACCCAACAGTGAATAATCTCGACACCAATACCTCTCAGTCGGAGATAGATGTTCTAGCTTAAACCCCGGATAAACACTTTGACAGGTCCCATCTCCAATCTACCCCACGAAAACCCCAACGTCAGCCTCTAGGGACTGCGTTAGCTCTTTCTGGCCCAGCGTTTGCCCAACGTCACCCTAGCTTGCCCTGCGTGAGCCTCTGGAGGCACCGCATCAGCCCTTAGAGCCTCTGTGTCATCCATGTTGGCTCTCTGAGGCACTGCACAGCTCCTGGCTGTCTCTGCGTGAGCCCTTGCTGGCTCTGCGTGAACCTCTCGCTGGCTCTACGTCCCTCTCTCCCAGCTTTTGCGCTAATCCTCCTGGTACTATCTTTGCCTCTCTGCTTTTGTATTCACTTCCCCTCAATTTCAACTCTGATCACTCTTTCGACTTCCTCAGCAAACCCTACCCTAGAAAATCAAAATCTTGATCAACTCGGTGTGTTCTCCAAGTGACCCTCAAGCCTCCTTAAATACTTTTCTCGTTGACAAATCAATGACCGAGATTAAGTCACTAATCAACAACTAAGATTAACTCTGGCTTGATCCATGACTTTTGGACCCTTCTAACACAGTTTATATTAATTCACATTAATAATTTATTTTCCCTAATTTTAGACTTAGGAACTCCATTAAAAATATTAATTATTTTAATATCTCCCAAACTGTTTAGAATCTGCCCAAACCATTTCTGGGTATTGGAGATCTCATGTGATTTTGCCCCTCCACCAATTTTTGTGGCTAGAGCACATCCGATGCTACCCCAACTCAATAGTGACTTGGACGAACTGCCTGTAGATGTCCTCCCTAATGATCTTGTTTAGCTCTTGTCTAGTAGGTAAAAGGTGACCAGGAGCATCTAGGAATATCAGAAAGGAGGGAGACAATACAACTGAATTCCCACTAATTCTAAGAGGTTTGAAACTCCTGTAAACCAATATCTGTCTTAGCCTAAGGGAGCAAAACGGGTAATAGTTCCAGAAGAGCAATATGCCAAGTAAGGATAACGGTCCCTACTCTTTATCAAGTCTGCCAAGCCCTGGACACGATGCAAGAATGAAACCAATCTGAAGACTGTGTCAAGCCGAAACGACTGAGATCCAAACTCTGCAAGGATCATGTGCTATGGCACCATCAGTTTGCACCTAATGATGCAGTGGAGAAGAAGAATCTGGACTCTCTTAGCTGAAGCCTAGTCTGACTCAAGTATAGACGGTCCCCAAATCTCTGAGCCATATAGAATAGTCGGATGAATCAATGTGTCCATGAGGTTCATCTTGGACGAGATGTCCTATAAGTGATGTTGAAAACACTCTCTCTTGAGAAGGGCTAAGGATCCATATCCTTTGTTGATCCAAAACTGAAGTGTTGGTCACAAATTGAAGCGAGGACCTGAGAATTGCACCCCCAAGTAAGTATATGTGCTGGTGATCTCAATCTCCTCCCCTTTGAATAGAAAGTGAAGGTCTGAGGTTTTCTTCATCTCATTGAAGATCATAACCTTGGTTTTACCCAGGTTGACCATCAACTGTGGATGGTCATAAAACAAAGATAAGGCATCCATCTGCCTCTGTAATCCTTCTGGGGATGAGGAGAGAAGGACCACGTCATCAACAAAGAGTAGAATAGATATCAGAACTTGGTGAAGAAGGCAGCCATCAGTGTCCTAGATATGCTCGTGTAGAAATGCTTCCAACTCATCAATATAGATCCCAAATAGGGTAGGGGATAGTGGACAACCCTGTTTAACCCCAATAGTGTTGCGAATGAAATCAAACATCCCATGGGTTGCGTGAAGACGACCAAGAATGGATTTAGATGGGTGCATAATAACGGTCAATAGGGTTGCAGAGATGCCAGTATCTCTGAGTCTTTGGAGCAAGGCCTCCCTCGGAACAGATTCAAAAGCTTTCCAAAAATATATGAAACAACAATAGACTTTCGAAGAACGGTGTCGTGCCTTCTCAATCATGGGGCGAAGGGTGAAGATGTGGTCAATGGTCTGATGATCCGGTCGAAAACTTGTCTGTCCCCTAGCTCTGAGTTGTCTCTGCTCAATGTCACTGGAGAGCTTCCTATGTAGAATAGTAGCATACAACTTCGAGAACGTGTGAACCACCATGATTGTTCTATAGTTATTGGGATTTGAGCTAGAACCTGATTTGTGGATCGGATGGATGATGTGGTGTGCCCATGTCGATGGAAAACCTTCACAGACTACATGGTTGAAGATATCAACCAAGTAGCTAACTAAAGCACGAAAACCATGCTTAAAGAACTCTGCTTGGTAGCCTTCGTCATCAACTGCTTTGTTGTTGTTCATCACCCAAATGCCCTCTCTAATATCTTTGTCTGAGAATAGATAACAGGAAGAGGGTGGGAAGGTAACATGAATTTGGATCTGCCCAGGAATATCATAAAGGTTAGAAGTGTGAGAGAACATGGATGTAGGGTCGAGAGCAGGGGGAAGAGGGGAGCGTCGAGGAAGGATGGTATGCTAGAATTGTTTAGGGGAGTGGGCAAGGAAAGCTGAAAGTTCTTGTCTTCTATGGGAGACAAAGAGTCATTTCTTGTGATGAAGGAGATGACGATAAGAAGCTTTGAGGTCGGAGTAGAAGGGTTGAGATTGGGTGAAAGCATATCGAAGTTCTTGATGTAGAGTCTTGCATTCATCATCGTACCATTTGTTCATGGAGAAAAATCCAACTTTAGGGAAGATGGAAGTGGAACGAGTGGAGTGGGGGAAGGATTTGAGTGTTTCTTCCCAAATGGCAGCTGAAAGACGGGTGTATTTAGTGGAAGCAGAATCAAGCAAGGAGAACTGGGTTTTCGATGGGAGCATCTTGCGTAGGGTAGAGGAGAAAATGTCATGGTCTCCTTCGTCAAATCAAAAGGTAGTTCAGGGTGGGACCTAAGGGGAGGGATGGGGTCGAAGGGGAGGGTCAAGACGGAGAGAGAAGTAAAGAAGTGCATGATCAGCAAGGGGGATGGGGGAGACTAAGAAATGGCGAATAAAAGGGAGCAAGTTATGGTTAGCGAGTACATAATCAACTACACTCGCACCCCGCCATATGGTCGGCAAGTGAAACAGCGAGAGTCTGGGAAATTGGGGAGACCATTTAGAATCAACCACTCCTGAGATTCCCCCAATTGTAATAAATGTCTACCATAAACTATAATGGGCCCTAAAGCATCATCTGACATCCGGTGAATCCCTACTGAATATGGATCTATCCCCTGGGTACAAAATGCATCCTTTGATCGGTCGTGGAAAGGGATTTGGAGATCTCTAGTGTAAGCATTGAAGTCACATAGGAGGATGACTTCCCCAACAACACAATACCAGGGGATGTTGGTGTACAAGTCTATAAAGGGATCCCCATTTGAGCCATTATGGATAGCAAACGGTGAAGATGCTGGGGGGAAGTAACAAACTGAAATGTAGATGTCCCTTAGAGGAGAGACTCTGACACTAATCTGAATCCACATAAGCCTGGCAAACTCATCTTCGGCTACCAAAGTTACCCTGTTCTTGAGCGAGTCACTAGCCAAACAAGTAACTCCATCTGATCCTTTGACCCCTCCTCAGCTCCTCGTCTCTTGCCTGCAAACTGAGATCCAATGGTAACTTGCAATATCTGGGAGGGGTTAAACAGGGCTCGCATGAGTCTCGGTCATGAAGAGGATGTCCATTGATTCGAGAGCATCATACAAGAGAACATTTTATAAAAGGACTGTTATTTTAGAAATGACTTTGGAAGCTGCATTGTCCTCTCACAAAATGGTATGGCAAAATTTTTGGTGATTCGAGTATGCATTATTTCATTCTTTCTTTCTCTAAACATAGTAAAAATAAAATCTATTTTATTAATATATATATATATATATAGAAGTAACTATATATATCTTAATTTATATATTCACAATTTCAAGACTCCTATATTATAATTTTTATATTCCTAATATGAAGTGTGATTTCCAAACTTTACCAAATTACAGTAGCTATTATGAAGTGTGAATTTAACGCTTCCGCTGCATTTCACAAATATTGTATTTTTTTAAAGAAAAAAGGATCTCTATATGCTCTCAATGGGGTCTACGTTCTAGATCTTTATCCCTTTTGTTTTATTCTGACGTGGTTTCTATCTCTTTCTCAATTCGGAACTGAACATGCTTTTGGATTATGATGCCTCTTGGCTTGGGTGTTATCAAGGGCAAACGAAATCATCAATCGAATGGGAATTTGTGCTCTTCTAATGCCATTAACTCATCCAGGCAGTTCTGTATTGACTCTCTTTGGGCATCCTCATAGCTTATGCCACTAATAGGTTGTGTATCAAGAATATATTAATTAACTAGGACGCTGATGATTATGGTTGTGCCTTTTCAATTTCCCTATATTAAAATTACAATCTTTGTATGGTATAAATAGAGTATGAATAAAGTTTTTGTTTAAAAATAAATCGTTCACCAAATTTCATAAATTTATTGTTATATGATATATATATATATATATATATATATATATATATATATATATATATATATATATATATATATATATATATATATATATATATTTTAATTTATATTATTATTGAAGAAATAAGAAAGAAAGAAATTATTTTAGCGTCCACAAGGCTAAAGATAGCCTATGGAACAGATTGCTTCTTCATTGGCTTGATGTCTTCAGCCTTTTGTCTGTGAAGCTTCAAAATAAATGCTCCCAGCTTTTCGAAAAACCCCTCACTAAATAGAGTATCCCAAGAGCTAGCTGCCAGCATATGACTTTTCTTGTTGTCTTTGAAGGCCTCACACTCTAAAATGAAATGTTTTTCTGTTTCCACTTTTCTGGAAGGACAAAAAATGCATATTCTTTCCTCCCACACTTCCTTTGGCCTTTTCCAGCACCTTGTTTCACAATGGAGTTGATGAGAATTAGTCCTTAACTGAGTAATAAAAATTTTGGCTCTCCAAGAGATATTGGCCTCTATGTATGCTTTTGGTTGATGACTATGAGTGGGATTAGACACTTAAATATAGTAATTTTTCTTTCTTCCTATCTCCTTATCCCAAGTAGCTTGTGGAACTTATCCATAGCAAAATATTTTATCTCTTTATTGTTTATGGGACACGCGTTCAAGCAAATACCCCATTTACTAAACCATTTGTTATTTTGCTGCATCCAAGTTTTTTTTCTCTTGCACAATCTATCATTAAAGACAACCTTAGGCCATCTACCCTCTTCCATTTGCTCAATTTTTTTTTTAAATACCTTATGACTCGCACCATAGCAATTGCTTCAATAGGAGCAGTCCCTGTTTCACTTAACAAGATATCATAAGGAACTGCACTTCTAATCTTAAATTTGTTTGTAACCAAATGCTTCTGAATTTTCTCAATTTGTGCCCACTGCATGTTAGATGTACTGTTGCCCATAGTTCACAACCATAGAGAATCACCAGAATCACTAGAAGCACAAAAAGAGTTCGAGTGGTTTTTCAGTCCCATAACTCTACCTCACTACACCTATTTTGAAAACCATAAAATGCTTTCCACCCCCCGAAAGTTCTTTTCTTTCTACAACCATTCCAGCTTAGATTTTTGTTGACGTCAATTCCGAGGTATTTGTAATTTGCAACTTCTTCCAGAATGTTTCCTTCAAAGTAGAACTTATGCTAGGTGTGATTTCTTTTCTTAGAGAAGACCACTACTTTTGTGTTGCTGATATTGACTTGCATCCCCACACTTCTACAAAAATGCTCAAGGGATAGTAAGTGCTCTTGCAAACCAAGAGTCGATTTAGCAATTAGAATAAGGTCATCTGCATACAAAAGAAGCCTTATAACAAACTTGCCCAAATATATACCATCATCCCCTTGCGAATTTAACCACTCCTCAAGCTTGTCGATATATAAACCAAAAAGGGTAGGAGACAATGGGCAACCTTGCTTGACCCCGATATATCTTCTAAAACTTTCAGAAATCCCCGCTAAAGTTCTAATTTTGACTTTCACCTCTTCATACAGCCTATGCACAACTACTCTCAAATGTTTAGGAACCCCAAGTTCCTCCATTCTATGCCAAAGCTTATCCCTAGGAACCAAGTCAAACGCTTTTCTGAAATCAACAAAGCAACAAAAGACTTCTTCCTTTTTCTCCCAAACTTTTTCAATGATGTGCCTTAAAGTTATACAATGATCAACTGTGGAATGTTTAGGTCTAAAACCTGCTTGCCCTTTAGCACGCTTATCTCTTTCTTCTACCCACTTGCTAATTTTGTTTTCTAGCATGCTTCCAAATAGCTTTGCAAATAGAGGGTTTATCATGATGGTCCTATAATTGGAGGGATTATTGACGTCACCACTCTTGAAAAGAGGTATTGCCAGACTAGTTGTCCAATTTGTGGGGAGCCCTTGTTGTATGATGTTGTTCAAGATTTTTGTAATGTGAGGTGTAAGAATCTTTGAGCCCCACTTTAGCTATTCTGCTTGGAGTTCAACTAAGTCTTTTGCTTTTCCAACACCCAAATTCTTGATACCCATCTCTATCTCTTGTACCGTGGAGAGTTCAGTATCAGTGTTGACCAAGGGGGGAGGGTCAACCTTGGGAACCTGCTCATAGAGTTGTCTTGCATAGTCAAACCATTTAGAAGCTGTAATATTATTTCCAATTTGTATCTTTGCGGTTAGAGCTCCTTCCAAAATAATTTGGGATTATTTTTTTCAAGGAAGATTAGTTCTTCCCTCCTTAAAACCATGAAATGGACCTTTTTCTTGCTTAATAACTACTTGTAAGCTTTGAGCTTTATGTTATCTTTGTTTGACTCTTTCCACATTCTCCTTACCTTTTTGCATTCCTTGTCAAACCAAGCATTAACCAGAAAGCAATTTGTTTCAAACTTCTTAATTTTTGCTTTTTTGAACTTTGCAAGTGCGCATTGAATTAAATGTGTTAATTCATGACTATGAATGCTATGGATTGTAATTTTCTCCTTCTCGAAGAGCCTCTCTAGTGTCATTTGAAGGTATTACAATTTTCTGGGGTCAAAAGAATTCTGCCCTGTGGGAGATTTTGTTGGACATGCTGAATATTTTACTCTAATTGTTTCTTTCCAATCCAAGAGAAACATAAATAAATTGGCTTGTGATCTGATTTCAAGTCCCACAACTGATCTCCAATCAAAACTTCCTCCATTTTCTCACATAAACCATGTGAGAAAATTACATAATCTACCACACTTGCTCCATTGTAAGTATTGCAAGTGGAATTACCGGACTTTACCCATCTAGTCAAGCCATTACAAATGACTAAATCAAAGGCCCCGCATAGAGTAAGAAATTGTTCACCAAAGAGATTGCAGCCCTTGTCCTTTGAAATTCCTTCCCACTGATGATTACTTTCTTCTGTAAGCCAAATAGGGTCACAATCATCTTTACAACAAAGAATGCTAGCTTGCTCACTTGCAGTCCTAGCATTGAAATCACTCACTATAAGGACTTCACTTAGCTGCGAATATGTTGCAATATCCACTTTTAAGGTTGCAAATGGATCTTTGTGGTCAGACCCTCTACCTTTGTAGATTTTTGAAACCTGCAGTGCAAAATAACATGCTGCAATTCTGATGTGGTTTCCATTTTCTGATATTTTAAACCAAATGAATTTCTTATTTGAGTCTTCTTTTTCTAACTGAATGAGATGACTTTCTTTATCCCTTAATAAAACCATGATACCCCCGTGCCCTTTACCATTGCCTGCTGCCTTGTTCCACACTGCCATCTTCTAGTATCCTTGAAACAAAGGTGTCTTGCACCCTTAATGTTCATGTGTTTCTATGAGGCAAATTATGTCTCTATCTTCTGCAATAGGCCCTAACCCAGGTCCTTGTCTCCATGGGTAACCTCTGCAGTTCCAACAAACTAATATTAAGGAAACCCGAGTATGACTTGATTGCTATTTATTTTGACATGCAAGACTCACATTTGAGTCTTTGTCCTTGCTTTCCCTACTGACCTTGCTTTCTAATTTCCTGTTGAAGAGTTTGTTGCCTCTTCATTATTACCATCTTGCTACTTTGTTTTGGAAGGATGTCCAAATCACATTATCACAGCTTTGCCTTTATAAATCCATGCTCTCTTGCCTTCATCTCTTGTTTCCCTAACGTTTAAAATTTGCTCCCTTCTTTCCTCCTGTTGTTTTACAGTTAAGTCTTCTTCTAGGAAAAAACAAGAACCCCTCAAGAGATGTTTCTTGCTTAGAATGATATATTTATCACGCAAGCTAGGCATAATGACTTTTATGGGCCTGGCTCTCTCTCCCATTAAACTTACCCACCCTCCATGCTTGACATATTTGTCCTTGCCATAGCAACTTGTCTTTCAAGAAGTCTCTTGCAAGGTCAAGAGTACATTTATTTTTCCCATAGTCTTTCACCCCTTTAATAATTATGTTTGATCTTAAGAAAACGAAAAGTAATTAACATTTTGTAATATAAAATGTTTATTACAATTTAGTTATTGGGAAATGTTCCTCCATATAGACCATATAGAAAATTTAGATTTAATAAAAATAATTAATTATTTCAATTATATTTTAAAAGAAAATATAATATATTTTTATTAAAATATCATAAAAATAAATATAAGTATGAATTAATAATTGGTACACATCATTGATTGATATATATATATATATATATAGAGAGAGAGAGAGAGAGAGAGAGAGAGAGAGAGAGAGAGATATTTCCTGTTGTCGAATTGACACCGAAGCAATGTAGTCTATGTGGACGTGCAAATCATTCAACAATAGGAGAGGAAGTGACACAAGTTATCTTCTCTGTCCATTCTTGACAATAAACAAAGGTTTAGTTTGGGGTTTGTAAAGTTCCTCTTATAGTTAAAATCGAAGTAGACTTAGCTTAAAAACTCATAATCTATGTAGAACTGTAGGGTTTTTAGACTTACGTTGCTTGTGAGTGTCATTCTTTCAACGGGTAATAATATATAATTTTAATAATCTCTTTATGATGGGTATTCCACTCTATCTCTGTACTACTCATGCAATTGTCATACACCCTTTTAAGTAAATTATTTTAACTTAGTGTGAGTTTCAACCTTTGTGCTTGCTAAATTGAATAAGTGTATGTTATTAGACTCTTAATATGGATAAATTATTATTGGATAACTTTTGTTAGATATTAGAAACATTGAGCCTAAACAATTAAAACACCTTAATGAGCCATGAAGACCCATGCATTTTAATAAGTACTATTATGCATCAAAATAGATCACCATGCATTAGGACAAGGAGGTAGAAATACCACCCTCTTTGGCCTCAGTACCAATAAGACCTGCCTATAGGTAACAATAGTAGAAAAACTATACCTGCATGTGAGTTGAATTTATAAAATTGTATTTATTAATCTAAATTGTACCTCAGATACTCATAATTATTATGTTACCAAGAAAA
The DNA here is from genome assembly GCA_000404065.3 of Pinus taeda. Taxonomy (NCBI): domain Eukaryota; kingdom Viridiplantae; phylum Streptophyta; class Pinopsida; order Pinales; family Pinaceae; genus Pinus; species Pinus taeda. The sequence continues at coordinate 42,111 of APFE031492373.1, read as the reverse complement.
TGTTATGATGGTAAACACATATCAACGCCGATGCCATCAGGTAGCTTCGCCATCACCATTATGGTTGCCATCACCATCACCGTCACCATTGCCATCGCCACCAACGATACCATCATCAACACCAACAACTTTAGCACCTAAATTAACCGTTATAATGCACTCATTGGAAGCCATCTTGGAAACATTAAAATGGTTGTCAATAGCCAATACCAAGGAAGAGAAACCTCAACTTGAGGAAAGAAACCCAAAAGAGTCCAAAGGTTTATATTGTAAACAACCATTAGAAGACATTTCTAGGGAGCTGCAGAAGATTAAGCTTCCAGAATTTTCAAGAGGGCGGGTTGGAGAACATGTTGAAGCATGCCTAGAAGGAATGACAAGGTGTTTCACACCCTTTAATAAACTAGATTTCCTAAGTTTAGACTTACAAAAACATTTTAAAAAGTTAATTATTTTAATTAACCCATCTCTAGGTGGAATTTTCCCAAACGATTTCTGGGTATTGGAGAATGCATGTGCCTTAGCCTCCCTACAAAGTATTGAGGCAAGAGCAGAAACGATGATATAGAAATCAACACTCCTTCTTAGCAAGGAATGTGCTCTAGTGTTGCAACCCATTGAAGCATCACGCCGTCTCTGCACCATTTGCTGTTGCGCTGTTGATGTCTCGCCCCACTACCCAACAACTACTGCACAACTCTAATATGAGTTGCATCTGTGCTACTGCCGGCCTTACTGAACTGTTGCCAAAACTGCATCTGCACTGCAACTCCCTCTCCATTTGTTGTTGTTGCAACTGCAACATCTGCAATGGAAAAGAATCCAAAATATTAAACCAACTAGTGTTGAAAATATCGATATCGGCAAAATATTGGTGAGGGTCCAGAAAATATCTTATCGGCAATATCGGCGAAAATATCGGCAAATATCAGCAAGCATAAAAAATAAAATTTTCAAATTTTTTAAACATAGCCGATATTTTGAAAATATCACGATATTTTCAAAACAGAAAATATCGCAATATTTTTTCGGCAATATATTGTTTTGTCGAAAATATCGCAATATTTTCGAATATCGCTGATATTATCAACATTGAAACCAACTATGGTCATTATGATGCATCCGTCGTTTGAGTTCTAACTGCTTCTTGTAATGACCCATCTTTAATATAGAGAGCACAAGAGTATTAGCATGCATACAATGCATGCATATGATAGCTACATATGCATGTATTGCACTGTTATATATCTATATATATATATATATATATATATATATATATATATATATATATATATATATTATATATATATCTAAATTAACTATAAGTGTTGAAAATCGACACTGCTTCAGATAGAAGTTACACCCTCACCCATCACCAAGCATATTGCTTAAATGCATCATAATTAAGGAGAAAATACCCTAAATAATTTCAATAATATAAATTAAAAGTATAAAGTAAATTTGGTTATAAAGAAATAAATGTAAAATTTAAAGTTAATTATAAATATGGTTATATATTTATATATCCCATAATATTAATAAATTATATTAAAATATGAAATATAAATCAAAATAAAATAAATATTATAAACTATGGCATTTGAAAAAAACTAATAAGAAAAAAATCCTAAAAGTAAACTAATACACGTCAATATCCCTGTAACTTTGAACAAATGGAGTTACACGTTACAAAGAGGGAAAGGTGTCACCAAGTAGGAAGCGGTGACCGCCAAGGAATGATATAAATAGACAGAAGAGAAGCATAAAAGGGGGAGAGAAATATACAGAGGAAGGAGAAAAATAAATCTGTTGGAGGGGTGAGCTAGAGGCTGGATTTTGGAACTAAAAATTGGAAAGTCTTCAACTGTTCTTGGATTTTTGGGCACGGGGGCCAGTGGACTTCCAATTTCAAAGTTCTCTGGATCTGGGGATCTGGGAACCGCAGAGGTTGATCCCAGATAGGCAGGGAGGAATATGTTGGTTTGGTAATGGAATCAGAAAAATTGGAGCAATGTGATCAACACCAGACGAGACAATTAGGTACGCAGATGCATTTAATTGATAGAATTTATTTGGAATTTTGAAAAAGGAAATTTGTCAATCTGATAAAATATAAAACTTAATATCAGTCTTTACATTTGGTATCAGAGCCTAGTTTAAACACTTGGGACCTTAGTGGCTACCATCATATAGCTGGAATTGTAACCAACAAACATAAGAAAGTTCTTCTATTTAACAGTTTAGATATCCAAAACTTTACTTTATATATATCCAGGAGTTGTCATAAACAAAATTGTAATTATTTATTGACTGTCATAAACAAAATATTAATTATGTTGTCCATCACAACAAGAAGCTTCCAGTCGATGTAAACATCATAATAACCTGTTGAATCAAAACAGTGAAAACATATTAGTGTTCAAAATTCATAGCTTTTTCTCCTAGAAATTCAAAATTGATTTTCCTGTAAATTTTGCGTTACAATTAATTAAATCTTATTCCGATTCAGGGGTAAATCTTTTATTAAGTTTTTTATGCTTGATCTTCTCTAGAATCAATTGAAACCCTCTTTCAAATCACGCCTTTTTCACCAGAGAAGGAAAATATAAATGGAGCTCATAGCTTTGAGATGAACAACTCAAAATCAGACAGAGATTATCCCAAAAAAAATTGTAGGAGGTCAAGCCTTTAAATCGATCTTATTTTGCCCAAAACTTTGATGAAACTTTTGAAAACAAAATTGTTAAATCTCTGCAAAGCTTACAAGGGTTAACAAATTAAATTCAAAATAAAAAAATAGGACCCTAACCCTAAAAGGAATCAATCTATGCAAAATAACCTATGGCTCCTCGGAGAAATTTCCCCCCCCCCAAAAAAAAATGGATAGAATTAAATATTGCAATGCACAGGATAGCAGCTTCCCTAAAATTTGTCCCTAGTTTGTAAAACAAACCAGCAAGAGAGAATGCCTTGGGAAATTTTATAAATGACACCCTTGGAGAGTAATTTGAATTTCAGTGCAAAGGGGAAGCTAAGATACTTGCAGCCCTAAAAATAAGAATTTTTTGCAAAATTAATACCCAAGCTACAAATAATTTTGAAAGAGAAATTCAAACTTGTAGCAAGAGATTCCTTTCAGATTTGACGAATTGCGGGGCTTTTAAGCCCACGACCTTCAAAAATTTTATTTCCGGCCTGCAAAAGATATGACAAACCCTAGTGAAAATCTTCAAAAAATTACCAGATTTATGAATAATATTGCAGTAAAAGATCCGATTTTGAAGGAAGAAATAAGCTAGGATTCCATATGCAACACAAAGGTTAGAAAATGGTAATGAAGTAAATTTAAACAATCTTCCAAAACCCCTGCAGTTACAAAGAAAAGGCCTTGAATAATTTTTATATGCCAGAAAATGTAACGCCAGAAAAATAGATTCATAATGGAAAACCCCATGAAGTAGAAGAAATTTCATGTGAATTAAAATCCCATGATATAGAGATCCAGGTGCAATCAGATCTAAATACAGTTGAGAAGCCCCTGAAGAAGATAAAGCACCTGGAAAGGAAACTCAATGGATTAGGGAGAATGAAGAGGAGGCCCTTGAAAGAGCAACCCAATTCGAAGAGAACCCTAGAAAGTGAAACCCAGTTGAAATCCGAAGAACTGCGGTGGAGGTCAACTGAGCCAAATGATAGTCTGTTATAATTCATTCGAAACCCTCGACTTCCAGCGTTTAGATCATGTTAATGGATCTCAATCGTTCACCTTCCAGGTAGTTGGATGACCATGTGGGGCGATGTCTGGAGAGCCAAGTGGAAAGGTCATGGTCCCTCCACATTTCATTTCATACATTCACACATCAATCGAATTGAGACCACTTGTGAGAATTTTGGGGATTGGTGGCAGTGACCCATAGAGGTCTAGCAAGTTGATGACGCATATACATCTCGTTCAAACCATCGATTCAATCAAAATAAAAAAATTATCTAAAATATTCATTTCATTTTTATTTTCCTAATGTATAACTTATATCATTAATTATACTTTTAACTTATTTAATTATGGATCATGCCTATTGACATTTATCCGCAGCTTAATTTACATAACTACACTAATTTAAACAATCCAATCAAAGTATGGAAATATTTATTTCGTTTTTATTTTTTTAATATTTCACTTTATTGCATAGATGATCTGAAATGAAAAGTAATGCATGAGTTCAGAATTCCGTCATGTTACTGGATACCGATTTAACGTGATACAACATGGGCAGCACTAGTTGCATCCAGAGGAATCCAAATAATTAAATTAACGAATATTAGTGGTATTAATTAACTGTAATTAAATTAACTTGTATTAATAGTACTAATTAGTTAACAAGTATGGGAAGCACTTGTTGCATTAAATAGGGCGGTTAAATAACCAATTAAATTAATTAAAGAGGGCGGTAAAATAACCCATTGAGGATGGGGAATTTAAAGAAAATTTTGTTAAAGTTATTTTTTTTGGGGTGTTTATATGCTAAAATTGATTTTAACTGTCTTCGACCACATTTTTCCAATTTTGCCCATAATTTTATCTCTAAAAAGGCAATTTCAGCCCAATATGTTCACCATTCTCTGCGCTTTTAAGAGAGTTTGAGCAATCTTCATTCCTTTCTCCTGTTCTTTTATTTGTCTGGTGCGCTGTTTGGTGAGTTTGCAGTTAAGGTGAAAATTTAAGAAATAAAGAGTAGAAAACATAGTTTAACCGTACATTCAATATTTATTTGTTGTGGGCATGGAGTTGGTGTGTGGGCGTAGAGATTCGATCGTTCTGGTGCAACTTTAAATTGTCGGTAGATAATCAACGAGCCGAGCACAAGAATAGATACAGTTTGACAATTCTGCCATTTATATTTTTGAAGTTTCTTTTCTGACAAAATTAGTATGATGCTCCAACTTAGAGCACAGATACGGAAATTTTGTCAATTAGGCATTTCTAATTTTTAGGGTTTTCTCTGTCAAAATTAACTTGAGGCAACAAATTTATTTTAATAACTTACGGTGAGAGTATTGAAAAGGAAAAACAACACGGAACCAATACCTTTTTAGATTGTTATGTTTCAGCCAGAATAGTGATTAATGGCGCCAACCTAGCGGATTAAACAGTTTTGGTAGATCTCTGGGTTTCACGTTTCATTTTATACCGGCTAGTTTGACATGAACTAGATGAATTATAGTTACTTTAATAACTTCAAGTGATTAAATAGTTTAAAAATTAGTTAAATTAAACTTATAAAGGATATTTGGTTTATATATATATATATATTATATATATAATAAATGAGTTATTTTAAATTATAAATTTGTGTGATCTTATGCCTTGTCTAGATTACTCCAAAGAGTTACTGATTCATCATGGTTAAAAAAAAGAAAAAGAAAAAACACTATAAATCAAACATATACATGCAACATATCATGTTTTAGGTGATTGGAACCCGGGTAAGGAGGTCATCATTAAACTCTCCTAACCACATGAGATATCTTCCATTGAAAGCCTGACCTGTCACTGAAGAACTAACATCCTTACTGCCAAAAGTTCTTAACATAGAGCTCTTGAAACATCAGTGTGCCCAAATACGGGTAGTTTAAAAAAAAAATTCCAGTATGCGAAAGTTTCTGTTCCACATTAAAACTAATCTGTAAAATTTAAAAACCCAGAAATTTTGAGGAATGAAAGATATTAGAACACAATCTGAACATTGTACTGTACAGTCTAAAATAAACATGTTTGGATTGGAGGAGAAAGGGATTGGTTGTCATGTACACACCCTGTGAATTGTCCTTGTTAAAGAAAAATCTCGCATTTCTTGAGTTAAAGCTATGAATATTTCTATTTGACACATCAGAACTATACCATCCATACCTCTCCATTTGAATTATGTGTTATTAGGTCATGTACCTTCTATAGACAGACATATAATTGAATAAGCATAATACCTCCTATCAATACCATCATGGAATAGGTGACCACTATTCAATATAGAGAAATATTCAATGACATTTCTTCAATTTTGCAATGGTAAAAACTGTTTTGTGACAGAGCAGGCATGCAATTTATAGGCTCCTCCTAATATTCCTCATAACATCTAAGCGTTTTTGTCAATGTAAAATATTATTGACTGCCAGTATAGATTCTGAAACAATAAATTTTGATCTGTTTTCTTCGAAAGACAAATTCGATAGATTTTCAGTCTGCTTAGAAATCACTCTGATTCAGAATATTCTCCTTGGCAACTTCCATCTTTTCCTAATTACCAATACCCCTACATAAACAGGCAACATCAAAACAAAACAAAAAAATTTGTCTTCTGAGGTAGAGTGACACCCCTTTTAAAATTACGAACTCTCTTTATTCTTATTCTCATTAATAGAGAACACGAACATAGCTTACCCAACCATAATGCAATTGTACTCCATTTTCAATATAATATTGATGGATAGTTCCTCTTCAACTAAAAACTCTTACCGCTATAGGTTATTGTACTCCATTTTCAATATAATATTGATGGATAGTTCCTCTTCAACTAAAAACTCTTACCACTATAGGTTACCTTTGGATACCAGACAACTTCTCACTTCTATTAATGGAAATCTAGATATTCCACTCTTATAGTAAATTTCCATTGGAAAAGGCACTTGTGCAAAATCTCTATTCTCATTACGTTAATAAACATATAACTGTACTATATTATGGATCTACTACTATTTCTAGTTTTTCTATTATTTACCACTCCAGATATGCAAATACAATCAGAAAAGCTGAGAAGAAGCGTATTCAGATGATAGCCTAGTTCTTTCTTATGTAAACAATAACTTAACCTAGGGTAACGATTATGATATAAAATTTTACTCTCAAAAAGAAGCAAAAGAAAATTATAAATTGTTGGTTGATGTCCTACTATTGTTGCCTCCTTGATGTCCTTTCCAAGGTTTTCAATGATGAAGTTTTCCTCCACATTGTGTATTCGGAGTCATCTCAATGTTATTATTCGTTCACTACTTCAACATCATTGGACTTTCACAACTAACAGCTATACTTATGTTTAGTGTTAAACATATAGGAATGAAAGCCATAAATTTCATGCACAATCAATACACGAAAGAATGATTTCCAATTATTATGCTTAACATTTCTAGTGCATGGATACTTATATAAATCATGATTTATGTTAAGGATGTGATATTTATAATTTTAATTTTTTTTTTTTATTTTACATATCAACATGAATGATGAGATGGAAATAAAATAATGAATACACTTGAATACTAGGTGTGAAAATGAACTTACAAATATATTGGCTAGATATAGCCAAGTATGTTATATGAACTCAAAGATCAATATCATAGATGAGAGTTTATTAAAATGCATAGAAAATCGTTATCTGAATATAATTGATTTTGAATATATCGATGCATATGTTATAATTTGTGGGCAAGTGTTTACATTGCAGATAGTATCATTACCAAACCAACTACGTGATAACAAAACTCCAAAGAACAAATTGAAGCTCAAAGAGATTCCATGATAGGGTATTAACCCTAATTCTACTAGGAGCGGTGGAGGTGTTGCCCACAGTTTATCCTCCAAAACCTAGAGTCATGGGAGGACTGTGCGAGTCACGCTCCCCTAGACATGTGATGATGACTACCGGATGCCTACTAGGAAATCAGATCGATATAGTCGACGCTACCATCCTTCGAGTTATGAATGGTTAGGTTAGTATAACTGATGCCATGGCATACTCCAGTAGAGGACAGATAGGATGGGAGCGGAAGAGATTAGGAAGGATAGGATGATTTTAGAATAGCTTGGGAACCTAGTTGGGGCATGGCATGACTATTAAAATTATAAAAACACCAATTTTATAATGTCGTTACATTAAATGAGAATTTAACCTCTATACGCAACCCTAACAAGAATGTACTAATCGCTAAAATAAGTATTGATATATGGTTCAAAAAAAAAAAACCCTCTAACTTCGGGACGAAGTGTTCTGAAGGAGGGATGTATGTAATGACCCATCTTTAATATAGAGAGCACAAAAGTATTAGCATGCATACAATGCATGGATATGATAGCTACATATGCATGTATTGCACTATATATATATATATATATATAAACAATAAATGTTGAAAATCGACACTGCTTCAAATAGAAGTCACACCTCACCTATCACCAAGCATATTGCCTGAATGTGTCTTAATTAAGGATAAAATACCCTAAATAATTTCAATAATACAAATTTAAAAGTATAAAGTAAATTTGGTTATAAAAAAATAAGTGTAAAATTTAAAGTTAATTATAAATAAGGTATATATTTATATATCCCATAATATTAATAAATTATATTAAAATAATTATTAAAATATGAAATATAAATCAAAATAAAATAAATATTATAAACTATGGCATTTGAAGAAAACTAATAAGAAAAAAATCCTAAAAGTAAACTAATACACGTCAATATCCCTGTAACTTTGAACAAATGGAATTACATGTTACAAAGAGGGAAAGGTGTCACCAAGTAGGAAGCGATGACCGCCAAGGAATGATATACATAGACGGAAGAGGAGCATAAAAGGGTGAGAGAAATATACAGAGGAAGGAGAAAAATAAATCTGTTGGAGGGGTGAGCCAAAGGATGGATTTTGGAACTGAAAATTGAAAAGTCTTCAACTGTTCTTGGAGTTTTGGGCACGGGGGCCAGTGGACTTCCAATTTCAAAGTTCTCTGGATCTGGAGATCTGGGAACCACAGAGGTTGATCCCAGATAGGAAGGGAGGAATAAGTTGGTTTGGTAATGAAATCAGAAAACTTGGAGCAATATGATCAACACCAGATGGGAGGATCAGGTATGCAAAGAATCAGGTACGCAGATGCATTTAATTGATAGAATTTATTTGATAGAATTTTGAAAAAGGAAATCTATCAATCTGATAAAATATAAAACTTAATATCAGTCTTTACATTTGATTGAAACGGAATATCAGTCTTTACACTTCTAGCCTATGCGCTGCTGCTAACTCTGCTCTGTGCCAACTGCACTGCTGTCAACTCTGCTCTATGCTGCTCAAAATCTGACTGCTACTAGCTACTGCATCTGTCACTCTGGCACCTGATTGCACCAACTGACACTGGTCCATCCTGCTACTGCTGAGTATGGGCTCCCGTAGCAAGGTCTTAATCCAAGAGGTGGACTCCTCAAGGATCCTGCCCATCCTGTAGCTCTCTGGGGCTACAACTCCAGATTGCCCTACCTCACCCCTAAAGGCATCTCGGCAATCATGGCAAACTCTTCCTCCAATCTGGATGACATCCTATTGATCTTAGCAGATGCAACTTGTTGATCTTGCTTCTCTTGCTTGTCCTTCTTTCTGAGAGGACGCTAAGTGTTGTAGTGGCCCAGCTCACCACACCTGAAGCACTTGATCTTCTAAATATCCTTCTTTCTTATGCGTTGCTCCTTCCGCCCCTTTGATGCAAGGGCCACGTCCTCCTCTTCCTTCACCTACTTCGCCCCACTGCTGCTACTACCATTGATGGTGGCCTTCACTAGATCACGCCTCATCTTCTCCTACTACAAATCAGCCCATACACGTTCCCAATCTGGTAGTTTTTCTTTGCCTAAGATCCTCTAGATGAAAACTTGCCAATCTTCAGAAATGCTATTCAACGCCAATCGTATAAACTATGAGGGCTGGGGCGCTGACCCTACTAAAGCCAGCTGGTCCCGGACATCCTGAAGCCTCTAAAGAAGGGGTCTACTCACTCCCCTTTCTGCATCATCATGCATTTCAACTTCTCTGTAATGTTCCTTAACAAGAATATAAGTGATATACAAAGCATGCAAAGAATCCAACAGTCAGAAAAACAAATAGACATTAAGCACCCATGGAAACATTGGAAATAGAGAGTTGTTGAGCCATTTTATTACTTCTCCAAGAGTGAAATACAATAGCAAATATAATGTTGCACCTGGGCTTGTCTTAATGGACAAGCATGACAAAACCCAGGTGAGAAAATGTTGAACTGAAGGCTGCTACAACTGTTGCACCAAACTGAACTGCGCTGCCCAGAAAACTACTCTATCTGCTGACTTCGAAGGGATGGAATCACTGCTTCCCGAGCTCAGAAAATTATGATATTTCAGCTCCTTACTCCTTGGCCTAAACCCAGAAAAACACATGAAGGAATTGAGCTAGTTCAGACTTCTGAAATTTGACCCCCAAGGAGCCCAACCTCAGTTGCAACTGTAAAACTCGGCCTGCTGAATTAAGGCTATAAAATCTCCTGGAAAGTGCCCCAAAACATTGATATGATCCCTCCTACAAATCCCCTGACTTCCTGGATGAGTTTTCGGGTTGTATCTCTTGCCCTAAAGGCCCACAAAATTGTTACGCTGGCCCTTTGTGTTGTCTCCTAGACCTGGAATTCGAACTGCTGGGTTTTTGGCTTCTTTGGCTCCAAAACTCTCACTGCATGCTGGCCCAATACTATCCTTCAGGTTCCTTGACTCCTCCGGAAATTGGCTGATCCAAGGTGGCTCTATCTCCCTCTACGTGTTCTCACTATGGCCTAAAAATACGCACTTCCTGAATGTAGCTGAGTGACTGTGCTGTAGATACTCCCCGAAACTCCTGAAAATGCTTGTGGAACTGCCTTCCTAGGGTGGCACTCGAAGTCCCCCGAAGGTAAGGCTGAATGTCCCGCTTGAGAGATTCGTGGCTAAACAACCAGTTGACTCACTAAGCAGCTTGAGCAAATAGTCAAGTAAATTCAATGTACAAAGATGAATGAATCCACCAAATGAGAGCCTCCTCCTCCTTATGACTCCGTGGGCCTTCCTTGACTCATGTGGGCCCCTCCAATCAACTATTTGAATTCCCTCCAAGCCATTCGAATGGCCTATTTTGAATTCCCATGTGGGTGGCCCCCACCTTCCACTAGCAACCTAATTTAGCCAATATTTATCCTAAGTCCCTAAGTCGAAATTGTTGGGTCCTTTTCCTTGGCCAAAAATGTGCAAAATTGTGTAGAGATAAACCTCTTACAAATGTATTCGGGAAGGGACATGACATTATCCTCTAAGTACGTTTTTCATTGCTCAGAAGATCCATCATACAACGTAGCTAATGCTTCCCACATCTGTCAGGCAGTATCCTTGCCGGCTATATGGGATACCACATGATCTCGAACCCCGTCAAGAATGATCCTCTTAGCTCTCACCATCTCAACCTTGTACTTCTTGAGTGGATCTACACCGACAGGTATAACTACCACACTATCAACATAAGTTTTGAGATCATTCTCATCTGGAAGGCAAGATATCCTAGCCTTCCAGATCACATAGTTGGAGGCTTCGTCCAACTCATCTTGATCTCTTAACCCAGCTGATGCCATCTCTCCTGAAAAATTCGAACTCCTTCCTCTTCTTTTCTGTGCAGCTTCTTCCCAGTTATACGCACTGCCTTCTAGAGTGAGAAATCACACACACAACCACTGCTCCTTTGCTAGAGAAATTTGAACTTCTTGACTAGAAGTCATATGAGGAAGAAATTCCCTCAATGTGTGTTCTCCTCTCCTTCTGACACTATTCTGCCAACAACCACTACAAATAATTGCGTCCCAGCTAAAGATCTTCTTTGCAAGGAAACTGCTACTACTCCCTCTGCCTCTGGTACTTCTTCGATCTGAGAGATTTTATTCTATGTCGACTCACTCAAAAAAAAAAATAATAAATAAAATATAAAAAAAAAAATATATTAATTAAAAAAATAAAAAATAAAAAATAAAATAATAATAATAATAATAATTCCCAAGAAAAATTGACCCTTTTGGCCAAGGAAATACTTTGCCCTTAAGGGTTTTGATATGTTGCCTACGCAGAAATTCAAACTGCCTCCTTCCTTCTGCACTGAGCTCTCCGACTTATGATCTGTCTTCTGATACCATGTGAGAAATCGGTGACCTGATTCCTATTGTAGCAAACTGATGATATTTCTCTTATATGTTAAATTACTTGAACAAATTGCTTGCAATTTTCTACAACAAATATTGTAATACATACACTACAGCCTACACAAAATAAATATTGCGGAAACTAAATACTGCACTGGAGATAAATAAACACACACATATACACTATTGTTTTTGGACAAATATCCCTGGAAAAACCCAATGTGGGAAAACAAGTGCAGCAATTGAGGGATTTTGTTATTATGCAGTAGTAATCTGAATACAAATTGTTGGATGCCCAAACTGGCTATCTGATACAGAGAAAAACTAGAAAAGAGTTGGTGAGAAAAATTTCACACTGTTTCTAGAGATCTGACACTAATCAGGAACTAGAAGGAAAGCCCTGCGCTGCCTCTGCGTCAATCCTACACAGGACTACGTCGCAATCTTTGGGATTTGCATCAACTCCTCCTCTGATCTCCTTGTTGTTTGGAAATTCGATCCTTTGGCCCTTCAGTCTCACACCCCGACTTTTGGCACTAGATCTCGAATTTCCCAACTGGATTTTGAACTCTCTCTAAAGCTCTGTACTGCCTCTCTAAACCTCTCTATGCCTTCTCTGCCTTGCACTTTCTAGATCTGGAAAACTATCCTCCGGACTACAATCCCTACCCCTCATTGCAAGAAGACCACTTGATCTCTCTTCGGCAACTCAGCGCTGCTACTCTTGAGAAATTTGATCTCTAATCTCTCTCACTCAATGTGTTCTCTAAGTGCCCATCGAACTCCTTATAATCTCTCGTTGGAGCTCCAACGGACAAGATTAAAACATAATCAACAGCTAAGATTAACTAGGAGTTGATACTCATCTTCTTCTAGAAGATTCACACTTGATTTAATTAATGCCCTTTAAGTAACCATATTTCCTAACTTTAGACTTAGGGAACCATTTAAAAAAAGTTAATTATTTTAATTAAGCCATCTCTAGGTGGAATTTTCCCAAACGATTTCTGGGTATTGGAGAATGCATGTGCCTTAGCCTCTTTGCAAAATATTGAGGCAAGAGCGCATATAATTCTACAGAAATCAACAAAACACACGTATCTCTTAGTCAACCTTGCACTTATTCGAAGAAGTGAGATTGGTCTAAGGAGAGGTCGCCCCCATTTTTGAATTTAAATAATTTTCACCCTTCAAACCCAACTAAGAGCAGCCCCTAGCATGGCATTCTCTAATCTTCTGTTCTATAGTACGACGATGAAATTCAAACTCGTCTCCTTGTTGAAACTCCCTACTAGAATGGTCTAGCCCTTGTCCAAATGGCCCATTTGCAACAAAGAAATAAATCAGGCTAGTGCACATGGCTAGGTATCACCTTAATGGATTATCCTCCAATTTTTGTGTAACCTTGCTCAAAATTATTTTAGATTTATCTTGATTACCATAATTAGATAGGAAAAGACAAGATAGTAAAATCCAACCCACACAATGTAAAAGAAACACAAAGGCTTACAAAATGTGTTCTTTATTAACAACACTAATCTCACAAAACAACTAATTTGCTAGAGGGGAGGATAGCCTTTTATAAAAAAAAATCAACGACTAGCTAATGGCTAGTTGGACTCCTATGAAATAATATTTACTATTCATCCACATGTTGGAGAATTAGTAATATTTTAATAAAATATTACATTACAACCATAAGTTTTCCAATTAAGGGGTCGAATTAGTTCATAAATCCCAAATAGGTCCAATGTTCCCTTTGGTTATGGCCTAGAATATTAAGCAATGAAGAATAGCACCCTCTATAAGCTCAATGTTCCACTCCAATAGGCCTCTAGAAACTCAACTTGGTCCACAACAATTCAACTTGCTTGGGAAATGGATTGATTTTGTCCAAAGGATGGTTCTTTTGACTTAGTAACAACTAGTCACTTGTCCCTTTTCTAATTTATTTGTGCACTAGGCTCAAGCATTCCACTTGACCCATCAAATCGCTACATTATCCATCATAATGGTTAATTGACTTGACTTTCCTTAGATAGTAAACTTGGCTTGGCCTCCCTTGCTTGAGATCTCCAATGCCTTGAATAATTTGTTAGTTTTTTTGCATGGGTTTGTTGTAACCTACCTTGATTTCATCTAGGTCTTGCTCTATTTTTCCTCATCATGCCTTGCATTGCCACATCATCACCTCACGTAACATGTCATCATGCCTTTGTGCTAGTTCTCTAACACCTTGAGGAATTTGAAGAAACTGAGGCTTGGGTTTCTTCCGCTTCATCTATAAACCACTTTTGATGTAATGCATGTCCAAAACTACTCAATACTAACCCTATTTTGCTACCTAGAAACATATAGTGCCTATTCACCAACTTTGACCATGTGCAACTTGACAATGCCTTCATTGTTTGGAAAAAATGCATGTGGCATGTCATTCTTTCATGAAACTAAATAATATAGGACCAAGTTGACCTTTTGACTTTCAAGACCATTTTCATTGGGAAATGTGAACTACCTCAGGAAATGTGAAAAGTTGACTTTGTGAGACTACCATGCATGAGAACTATCTGATGGATAGTACACCAAGGTGAAAGCCACATAAAAACTCAATAGACATATAACCATGCAGTAATATATAGGTGCACCTTGATGCAGGCTGGACTAGCTTATACAACAAGGATCACCCCTATAGAAGCAAGTTCCTCTAAAGTCATAAATCCTCAAGTAAGCCAATCCATGGCTATCAAATCCTATCTAGGATGAAGTAGCCTAAATAAAGCCTCATAATCTTCCCCAAGGTTTTTTCTACCTAAGAGTGATGAATTTGCATCCCCAATATGTGTTTCTTGAAGGTGACACTTGTGAAAATATGCGTGTATCTTACACCTCCATTCCAATATTTTCCTAGAGTACTATTCTCTTTTCCATAATCTTTGCTCATCTTGGAGAATCATATATTATTATATCATTTTTGGAAAAAGTGGCATGCTTTTGCTAAAGATTATGTTATGCTTGACCCTATTCATCTCATGATTATGGAGATGTGGAGTCTTATCTTAGAGATTGTCTTATATAAAGCAAACATTGGGATGATAGGACCATTTTGGAGGGATTGGGAATGGTGCTTTAGTTGTCCACTTTTGTCATATGATTCCTATTGTCTATACTCCATGCTCCAATAGAGACATCCAATATCCCTAGTCCCTAATGACCACTAACTCTCCATGGATTCGAATAGATGGATCCATTGCCTTCACAATGTGGGGTTGATTCTACTTTCCTACAAGATGAGAGTTTGCTTGCTTGGTGATATCGCATGAGGGTTCTTTCAAAGGCTAGGGTTGCCAAGAGTGGGATCTCTTTTTGGCCTTTTCCCTATTTGCCAATACTCAAAGATAGTTAAGCACATTTTTTGGGAGTGTCAATTTGTCAAGAAATGTTGTAGGTTTCTTGAGGATTAGTGGTCAGGATTGCTTCAAGATAGGATTTTCTAAAGGACTATTTTATTTGGTGATTTCCACTCAGAAGTTCATCTTGAGTTTGCAATGATTTGGAAATGCTTGAGGATTTCTGCCTTATTTATTCTCTGGAAAATTAAGTGCAACGAAAATTTTTCTCATGAGGTGAGTTCTTTGTTTTCCTTTTTTCCTCTATGGTGTGATCAGGTTTGCTGTCAGCGCCTAACTAAAGGAGATCTTCTGATAAAAGATGCCCAATCCCGGACACAGCTGAGTATTCTGATTTTATTTCAGCACTATTTGCATTGATGAAGAGGTTATATCTCCATTGTATATACCCTTCCATCTTTTGTTCATATTTTTGTAAATATAAGACATATTTTAAAATAATCATGTTAATTTGAACTTTCTATGGACCATCTTTAATACATTAAAACAATCTCAATCCCTTTTCAATAAAATGTAAACGCTTTAGTGCTACTCCTCCTTACATTTGGGTGTAGTATTCTATGTTTAGTGTGGCTAAAATGTTAAGTAAACGTTGATCACTTGGTGATCACAAGTCCTTAATAAGTGAAACATTGTGAAGAGCATAAAACCATTCCATGGATTCTAATAGGGCACAAAAAGGTCATGTTTGATTCAATGTCATGTCCCTTCTCAAATGAATTAGTCACGGGATGAAAGAACACAATTTTGGCAACATTTTTGGTTTAGGAGGAGGACCCCACACGCAAAAATCTAAGAACTATAGGCAATCCGATTTATTTCTGGCAGCTAGTGGATGTGGGGGCCGCCACATGCATAATTCAAAATTGGCCAAGGAATACGTTGGAGGGAATTCAAGTTAGTGGATGGAGGGGCCCACATGAGGCTAAGGGGTCCCAAGGAGTTATAAAGAGAGATCAGCTCTCATTCTGGAGACATTTTGATTATTTACAAACAAACTCATTTTTGTATGCTCTGTTGTTCAGCGAGTCTACCAGTTGTTTAGCCATGAATCCCTCACGCGAGAGATTCAACCTCTTCTTCGGGGGACCATCCGTGCCCGCCTTAGGGAGGTTGTTACACATGAGTTTCCAGGGAGTCTGGTACAAACACACACTTCAGCCATCAACACAAAGAGGAACTGCGTATTCGAGCAAAGCTAGAGAACAAGCAGAAGGGGTTGGAAAATCAGCAAGGGGGATTCCCAGCTTGCTGGGAGAGCCGAGAATAGATCAGCAAAGGGATTCATAGCTTGTTGGGAGAGCCGGGGGTTGAGGAGGCAGCATAGAAAAGGCCATTTTGCTGGAGTAGCAGCTAGCTAGACCAACGCAACAGTGAGTCGAAGTTCTGGGCAGAGGTGCTACGCAGAGGCCATTGTAGCAGCGAACTCGTGGTGCTGGGAGAGTAGTCTTCCGGGCCAAGGGCCATTCGAGACGCAAGTAGTTAGTCAATACAGGTGAACCCATCATACTAGGGGTATTTTCAGAGGGATTTGCAAGCTGTTTCCTGCAAGTCAAATTTGGTTGTAGCAGCTGGGGAGAGGCTCCAATGTGGCCGAAAATCCAAAGTCAAAATATGAGAAAATTCCCTTCTAGGTTTTTCAGGGTTTTGTCCAAGGAGTCTAAGGTTGGAAGGACAAAATTTTCTAGGTGGTTTTTGGGCACATTCCAGCAGATCAACAATTTTGTTGCGACAATGCAGTGCAAGTGGTGGAACAACTGAACAACCATAATCTCAACTATTCCATCACCTGGGTTTAGTCTATATTGTCCTTGAGACAAGCCCGAGTGCACCACTTCATTTATATTGTATACATTGCTCTAAGATTTTATAATATATGGCTTAGTAGTCCTAGATTTATAGTGTTTCCATGGATGTGTAATGCCTGTTTTTAATTTTATGCTGTTACTCTGTTTATTTGTTTAAATATCACTCACATTCCTACCTAGGAACATTATAGTGGTATCAGAGCCTAATTCTTGGTTCAGCTATGGGGTTGGCTTCCTATGAGAGGAGAATACCGAACATCATTTACCGGAGTCAGAGGTATAGGAGCAGAGAAAGGGAGCTAGAGATTACACCAGATATGGAGGAAAAAGGGAAAGAAGTAGCTAAAGAGGAGGAAATGACAGAGCCCAAGAGCATGGAGGAGATGGTTTTCGATAGCCTCTTGAGAAAGACATGCTGGAAGAAATCAAATCACAGAACTGGGACAGAGCCACACCTAGAGGGTTCTTGTGTGGAGAAACTTCAGGGACTTCTCAACCTTTTGATCAACCCTCACCAGTAGCGTAGCGCCCTTTAGTGAGTGTGCCCACTAGGGCTACACTACCCTCTTTCGTGCCTATAGTACAAATCAAACCAGCAAGATAGGAGGATACTCCCCAGAGGGGGACTACTTTAGAGAGTGGCAGGCGATGGACGAAGATTTCAAAGAAGCCCTCTCCTTCAAAGATTATTGCATGCTCAAGCAGAGTGAGAGGAACAAGGGGTACGGAGGACAGGGAACCCAAAACTACGAGCTGCAAAGAACTATAGGGAGGATGTACTTCCCTACATTTGATGGCACTACCAAGTGCACAGCCAGGGCTTGGGTTGAAAAGATGGACACATACTTTCAACTCAACCGGATGACGGAACAGGAGGCCATTAAGATAGCAGCGCTGCACTTGGAGGGGGAAGCCCATGACTGGTGGTTTCACGCCCTAACCACTTTGGGGCATGTCCAAATAGTTTCGTATGAGGACTTCACCATGAGGGTGGTGGATCGATTCGATCAGAGGGATCCAAAAGCATCCTTCAGGGAGCTAACACAACTGCGCAAGATAGGCGACTCGAAGGAATATTTTTTTGATTTTCTGCATGTGCCAATGACGGTTCCGAATTTGTCTGAGGCCAGGAGGGTATACACCTTCATTGAGAGTTTGCTTGAGCCTCTGCGTGGATTGGTGAAGTCACGCAGACTCTCTACGCTACAGGAGGCAATGGTGTGCGCTAGAGATTTGCAGGGGACCATCCCCAAGACTAGAACGCCATTCCTTGCATGGACCCCTTTCCCACAGAAAGGGCATGAGACTAGACCCTCGCCACCGAGGACCACACAGGAAAGGGGACAACTAGATGAGGAGACACGGAAGGACCTCCAGAGGAGGAAGCTATGCTTCACATGCAGAGAGCCCTGGGCACCAGGCCATAGGTGCACAACGGGTAGAGCACATTACATTGAGGTCTTTTCTGACAATGACCAGGAGGATGAGGTGGAGCAGGATTGTGATGGGACAAATGGAGAGAGTTTGGGGGCCAGAGGGCCACCTCCACAAGGAGGGGCATCTCTTGCCTCATCAGGGGGAGTCATTGTTTCTCTATGCGGGATTCCTAAGTTTTTGACACTCCGGATCAAAGGTACGATACAGGGACAGAGGGTGTTGGTAGTAGTGGACACTGGGGCTACCCACAACTTCATAGATGCACAGCTAGTCCAAAGGAGAAGCCTCACCATGATATAGTTTGAGGGATTCTCCGTCCTAGTGCCAGGTGACTGCACCATCCAGTGTACCAGATAAGTGCCCTCCTTGATAGTCGTTATGGGAAACTATTTGATGACGGACCACTTCTTTGTGGTCCATGTGCCAGACACCAATGTGGTGATGGGTGTCCAGTGGTTGTATTCCCTTGGGAGAGTTACGACAGATGCAACGACCTATCTATAAATATAGAGAATGCAAGAATAATAGCAGGCATAGGATGCATGCATATGATAGCTACATATGCATGTGTCGCATACCCCGCACTAGTATTTATATACTAAATTAACTATAAGTAGTAAATATCATGACACTTCTTCGAATAGAGGTTCTACTTATCCATCAACACCCATATTGCTTAATGTATCATGATTAATGGGTTAAAAACTAAAAGAGGGCTATATAAATTATATATTCAGATTATTAATAAATTATATTAATAAATTGATTAAAAAGTATATATAAGAAATTAATTAAGGGGATACTTGGTATAATGTTATAATATTAATATTAAAAGTACTTTATTCATAAAGAAAAATAATTAATTAAACTATAAATGAAATAAACATATACGTGACCATAACAGAGATATGTGATACGTGACATGGAAGGTGTCACCAGAAGGTTGAGTGGTGGGAGGTGTCACCAGAAGGTTGAGCGGTGGTCTGCTGGTGGAAGAGTGGCCACCGCCAAGAAATCAGATAAAACCACCAAACAGAAGTTTAGAAGGGGGTAGGGGGAAGAAAGAAAAGAAGGGGAGAACGAAAGGAGGAAGAGGAACAGAAACTGAAATCATCCACAGGAAGGAAGAGCGCGGATTGTTCTGAGGGTCTGGGCACGAGGAACAGTCTGCTTCGACTCAAAAGCTTACTAGAATGAGCAGCGAGGTTTTGCTCAGTTTGGCTGGATGGTTTCGGTCTTTTGGTAACCATAACAGAGCTGCAGAAGACATCAGCAACTGCAAGTAAACAGGTAAGTACCTTCAAAAAAAATTCAAGAAATTAGTTACAGGTTCATGAATCTACTTTAATGGCCCTTACAATCTAATATAGTACCAGAACTGGTTCAAACTTTCGGACCTGTTAAGTTGTTAAGGATTTAAATTTATTGAAATAAGCCAGTAATAAATCTTACAAAACTTATTCTCCATTTTGACTTCATTTTCAAATTTCTAATACTATGATGCTAGTGGCAAAAATTTTCCAATAGTCTACTGGAGTCAGTTTTGGTCTCCCTGATCACACCTAATCACACCTCTAGTCTCTGGAAATGAGTGCCTTTTTTTTTTATTGCATGTGAAAACCACTTTGCACATACTTCCATGCTTTCTGGACTGTGTGCTCCATCCAAATAGAAAACCAACCAACCAGAATCAACATCTCCATCTTCTTTCATATTACAGTGTTCATTGTGCATCGTGTATGAATCAGGAATAACCTGTGCACAACCTAGAATATTGGCCATTGAAAGCCCTTCTTTGAAAGCCTCTGGCAAGTAACCTTCTTCAATTGCTTGGAGCATGAATATCATGCCTCATGTCAGTTAGAGCCCTTTCATTTTAAACCTTGCAATAAACCAGAAATTCATAAAAATAACAATCAATATTTCCAAAAAGGACACATGAACAAACACTCTTTGTCAGATTAAAATATTTTGAATGTCCAGTTCTCCTGAGCCAAGAATGACAGAGGAAAACTGCTAGGCTTGCATTAATATATTGATGATCACCAGCCAAGCCTAGCTTCATACTTCCAAGCATTATAGTCTCCAATGGCAATGCTACATGGAGAGGAATCGATAACTGGGATGTTGTATCTTTCAGAACTTCCATTGCTTCTTCAGGTTGAGCTACTATGAATGCTGGAACTTGAAGCTTCATAAGTCTCACAAGGCATCCAAATAAATGTGAGACTGTGTTTGAAAAATAAGAAGAGAATTCAGTGTTTTAAGCTAAGAGAATAGAGATAGTACTAAGAAATAGATTGGGAAATATTGATGGTTTAGAGTATCAAGATCTTTAGTTCTTGGATGAAACAACATACCTTCATAATTCCATCTTTCTCTCGTAAATCAGTGAACAGGTACACAAATTGTTTGACAAAGATTAAATATCTGGCATCTACAATTTATCATATTGTCTCCTGCTTTTGAGGAGTCACGACCATGCAAGAGAAATTCTGAAGTGGAGAAGATGCAAAACACAATCAAACTTCTATTCATAGTATTTTCATATAAACCCCGCACGAAATCTTCAATCAATTAGAGGGATAATAATCAACACATTCTAGCTGTGTATTTAATACGGGCTTGTATAGGGAGATTATGGCTCTTTACAGCTACTGTCACCCTCTTCTTTGGAATGGTGATGGCCAGAGAAAGGGGGCAGCTCGATTCCCTTAATTTCTGTAGCAAACTCATCCCTATTTGGAAAGAACTTCGAGCTTCGGCCACAACCAGATATACTGCCCTTTTGGTAGTAGAAAAATGATCTCCACCTCTGATTCTTGACCCAAGATGAAGCTTGGAGGAATGTGGGTCATTTTTGGCAATGTTTCCAACCTGAAAGATGATAGGTAATAGAGAACTGCGAGATTGGGCGGTATTGTGGAGTGAACTTGAAACCTCCATTTCGTGCAACCTGTCATCACTACACATAAGTTCAAAGGATCTATACTTGACACCCGCTCAGTTAATCAGCTGCGTGTTAGGATATGGCCTTAGTTTTGTAGTTTATCCACGCGTCATGCATACTCCGTGGGAAAGTATCATAAGGATAAGAATCCATATTTTAATTATGATTTATATCGATATCAACCATCGTGATATATGAGCGTTAGCAATCCAATGCCCGAACTCTATATGCAATCGAAGTTACACATATATGGCATAGATTATAAATATGTGATAAAAGAGTGGTTCATGTATTATGTTATAGTTTATTAATGCCTAGGAATAAAAGCACACACACACACACACACATATATATATATATATAAAAGGTTAGACCCTGCAGATTCTAAGGTAACCATATATGGCAGGATTCGAACCTGTGTGGGCAGAGCCCACATGATACCTCCGTGAACAGCGTTAATTGTTATACAGTTCAAGAAATGTACATAAAATTATACTAGCATTAAGATCTAAATATAAAATATATGACATTGCGTAAATTTATGGCAATATGAGAAGTAGACGTGCACGCACTTGAGAATTTTATAGCTTTATCATTTTTTTTATTGGTTTGTAAATTCATTTATGTTTCTGGTCAACCTTGAGCTCTCAACATATGATATTCTAAAAAATGATACTCAAAATTAAGAAACGTGGTAAATATTTGTCAAAGGACGGGTGGCAATGTTAGTGGGCGTTGAAATGTTCATTTCCCCCACTTCTACACAATTATGCAAAGACGTTATCATTAAAAAAATAAATTATCAATGTGGCGTTAACATCACTAATGCAGAATTTCGAGTTTGATTGGAGATGTTTTCTTTAATAGTATGAAATTTTATTATAATTTAATTATCAAATCAGTAGTGAGGTTAGTTATTTCTGAATATGGGAAGAGTCCGGCATGAATGAGGTTAGTTATTTCTGATTATTATTCGTGAATGCAGGTAGAGCCCATCATATTCATGCCGGATAACCACTCCAGTACATATATATTAAAATATTGTCGAGAATGTTTAATAAGAGAATGAGTGTTATAAGAGAGACTTAGTAAAAAATTGAGTTGTATATCATATTATATTATGTTTTTATTTTATATATATTTAGGCATAAATAATTTGTTTTTTCTTTTGTAAAGGGTTTATCCCTTCTTAAATTAAGTCATGTTCAAATTTTAAAAGAGTAATTTAGACTTTACGGTTCAGGTATATATGTTCAAAATATTTTAGACTATTTATCTATGCGTCATATATATTATTGATAAGCCTAAACACTCATCACTATAATAATATTGATTTTATAATTGTAGCAGGAATGGAATTATAATCCGGAATGAAGCAAATCCGTGACTAAAAGTTTAGTATCATAACTTTATAAGATCAATATAACTTTAATGAAAATTATAAATTTTATAATAATAGAGACTAATACATTATATAAGGTTTCAATATAATATATAATATTATAGGTCCTTGTAAGAGAGGTTTGATTGTTTGCAGAACTTCTATTTATATATAGTAAAATTTTATTAAAATAAAAGTCTAATAGCTATAATATTATATATTATATATATAATATATGATTTTAGATATATAGTTTTAAGCATTTTGTCCCAGCTATGAGGAAAAAATGAAATTATTTTTTATTCAACTAAATTATTTTGTAAATATTTAATAACATAATTAGGTCAGTTGTGAAATAAATATTATGGTCTATAAAGACCCATGTATCTTATTAATATATATGTTAAATTCAGTTACTCATATCTTAGCTATAATATAACTTATTTATATTTTCAATACATTATAATATAATATATACAACTTCAGTGGGCTTAATGATTAAGACTATGTGTTTCCCCTTAAGAGGTCACAGGTTCAAAACCACAGAGGTGGAGTATGTATGCCTTCGTAGACAGTGAAATCGTTGTCATTATCCCACAAACAAGGGAGTCTCATACACCAATTTGGTGTTTAGCTTGACTGTGAAATGGATAATAATGATGATATTGTCGACATGTTACACTATGTGAAAATATACTGTAAGTAAACAATTTCCATATTTTCCAAAAAAAAAATTGACATTATGACGAATCAAAAAATATGAATTACAAGATGAAATGTACACACAATAATTCAATGAATTAATGAAATTTATAACTATCTCATATCTAATGATTTAAGTAAAACCTGTTTCACTTATTAAATGGAAACATGTGAAGAACGAAAGTATGAATTGTCAAGTAATATATATATATATATATATATATATATATATATATATATATATATATATACGTGTATATATAATCTTTGGAACACTATCTAGTAATTTCACGAATATATTGTTTCTAGAAGTTCAGATATTGTCCCTAGAAGTTCAGAGTATGAAAGTACCAATATTAACTAAATCACTTTTCCATCATCACGCCAACTCCGAGGAAATTTGCATACCATGCTATTATGTTTGTCCTCACTATTGAGCATGTGGCTCTCTATTATTATCTGAGTCTTTAAATTATGTAAAGACCATTTCATGCAACCAGGCTTGGCTTCAGATAAAAGCACTAGGTAATAACATGTATAATTAATGAATGCAAATGGTGACATAAGAACTTAAAGGTGATGGTATGTAATGTAAGTATTAAATAATATAAAATATAATTGTAATAATACATGAAATGTGACTCTTAAAGGATATGGGATGTATTTGTGATGACATAAAACGTGTGACCGAATGTCGGCATGTGTTTATCATAGTCTATAGATTTATAATATGGATATGTGAAGGTAGGAAATATAGTTATATATTTGTTATATGGTATGGATTATATCATGTTTTTATATATATTGATTTAGAGATCATGATTTATACTTACCCGTAATGCGTGTAAATACACATGTTTGTTTTATACTAGGTACATAAAAATAAACCTATACAAAAGTTATTATACAATTTCAAATATTATTGTTACACAAAATTGTGTGGTATTAATATTTGATATTCATAAGTTTATTAAATTTAAAACGGTTCATATTGAATTTTAGGTAAAAGAGTAGCACTGTCATTCTTTCAAATGATCAAAAGAATTGTTATATTACCTATACAATGATAAAAGGTTATACTTAGAAGTGTAAAAATTCATGAGTGTACTTCAACTTAGAATAAGGTATTCTGATCTAGAGATGGAATACTAATATCTATTTCCACAAAGTTTTAGATAAGTGGTATTTTGGAAATTTAGTGTACCGTCCAATTATAAGTTAGATGGTAAGTATAGTTACAGAGTGGATATATATATTATATATATATATATATATATATATATATATATTATATTTTTTTTTTTCTTAACAAATATTTACTTAGCAGGATATTATCAAAGGTTTGTAGAAAGATTCTATTAAAAAAAAAATGGCAACCCCTATCACAACGTAAAGGAGGTAGATATGAGTGGACTGAAGAATACGATATTACATTCACTAAAATTAAAAGATTGTTGACCAATGCACAAATCTTGTGAGTACTTGACATGGAAAATACTTTAGTATATGTATCGATGCGTCCAAGCAAGGATTAAGTACAGTGTTAATTCAAGACAAAGGAGTAATAGTGTATGCCTCAAGAAAGTTGAAGCCTCATGAAGAACTCTATGCCACACATGATTTAAAATTGATCGTTGTAGTTCTAACATTAAAGATATGGAGACACTATCTTGTAGGGAGAAGATTTATTCTCAAAAGTCACCATCCAAATCTACAAATATTTATTTACTCAAAGAGACTTGAATGCTAGGCAAAGACGATGGAGTGAATTCCTAAATATGACTTTCAAATTTTATAAATTAAAAGAAAAGAGAATATGGTAGTTGATGCCTTAAGTAGAAGACCACAAATATTTTGCCTCATACCTATCAAGGTAGATTTAAGGAAACAGTGCTAGAACACCTCTTGAGAGAAAGTTGGTATTATCTTAGGGAAACATGAGTAAATTTATACAGAGAAAATATGTCAAAAATACCCTAATCTGTGTCAATTTTGAAGAATTTTAAACTATGTTTTGTATATATTTACTTTACTGCAAATCAGGGACTCAGAAACATTTTGAATGATCATATATAAATGTGAATTTTTATGACAGAATATCTGTTTAAATTCCGCTAGTACATGGATACCAAGACAGAATATGTTATTTATCTTACTAAATTATAGTTCTCATAATAAAGTTTAAAATATTTAAGTGATTTTGCTTCTGATGGGAGTTAAGATATTATAATTTTGTTTAATTTATGTGTGTCAATATGATTGATGAGACAGAAATCAAAGAATAATTACATTTTAATATGAAAGGCAATAACATGAATAGAATATGGCAAAGTATGTTATACTGTAGTTGACATGTGTGAATTATACATAAGCTCTTCGTTTTTGAATATGTTAATGCACATTTTATAAATGCATGGACAAGTGTTTATGATTGCAGATAATATCCGTTACCAAAATGACCACGTGATGACAGAACTTCAGAACAATTAAGGCTCAAAGAGATTCTATGATAGGGTATTAACCCTAATTCTATTGGGAGGGGTGGAGGTGTTGCCCACCGTTTATCCTTCGAACCCTAGAGTCATGGGAGAACTGTGCGAATCATGCTCCCCTAGACGTGTGATGATGACTGTCGAATGCCTACTGGAAATTAGGTCAGTATAGCCGACGCTGTCATACTTAGAGTTTATGAATGGTTAGGTCAGTAAAAATGATGCCATGGCATACTCCAGTAGAGGACAGATAAGATGAGAGTGGAAGAGATTAGGAAGGATAGGATGATTTTAGAATAGCTTGGGACCCTGGGTAGGGCAAGGCATGACCATTAAAATTATAAACTTAGAAGTAATCAAAACACCAATTTTATAGTATCCTTACATTAAATAAGAATTTAACCTCAATTTACAATCCTAAGAAGAATGTTCTAATTGCTATCATAAGTAATCATATAAGGTAAAAACTCTAACTTCGGGACGAAGTTTTCTAAAGGGGAGTGTATTTAACGACCTATCTATAAATATAGAGAACACAAGAATAATAGCAGGCATACGATGCATGCATATGATAGCTACATATGCATGTGTCGCATACCCCGCACTAGTATTTATATACTAAATTAACTATAAGTAGTAAATATCATGACACTTCTTCGAATAGAGTTTCTACTTATCCATCAACACCCTTATTGCTTAATGTATCATGATTAATGGGTAAAAAATAAAAGAGGGCTATATAAATTATATATTTCAGATTATATATATTAATAAAAATTATATTAATAAATTAATAAATTGATTTTATATATATAAGAAATTAATTAAAGGGGTACTTAGTAAAATGTTATAATCT
Source organism: Pinus taeda (assembly GCA_000404065.3). Taxonomy (NCBI): domain Eukaryota; kingdom Viridiplantae; phylum Streptophyta; class Pinopsida; order Pinales; family Pinaceae; genus Pinus; species Pinus taeda. The sequence goes on along the minus strand of APFE031492373.1, from coordinate 15,068 downwards.
TAATATTAAAAGTACTTTAATCATAAAGAAAAATAATTAATTAAACTATAAATGAAATAAACATATACGTGACCATAACAGAGATATGTGATACGTGACATGGGAGGTGTCACCAGAAGGTTGAGTGGTGGTCTGCTGGTGGAAGAGCGGCCACCGCCAAGAAATCAAATAAAACCACCAAACAAAAGTTTAGAAGGGGGTAGGGGAAAGAAAGAATAGAAGGGGAGAACTGAAGGAGGAAGAGGAGCAAAAACTGAAATCATCCACAAGAAGGAAGAGTGCGGATTGTTGTGAGGTTCTAGGCACGGGGGAACAGTCTGCTTCGACTCAGAAGCTTACTGGACTGAGCGGCGAGGTTCTGCTCAGTTTGGCTAGGTGGTCGGCCTTTTGGTAACCGTAACAGAACTGCAGAAGACATCAACAACTGCAAGTGCACAGGTAAGTACCTTCATTAATTCTGCTAGTTAATTCTGTAATAAAAAAAAATCAAGAAATTAGTTACAGGTTCACGAATCTGCTTTAATGGCCCTTACAACAGATTAGCAGAAACCTGAGATGGAGTTCATCGGGCCAGACGACAAACTAGTGGTTTTGAGAGGCATGCAGTCTTATCCACCTCAAACAGTTTCGGTCCACAGGATGGAGGCAGATCTTCAAGATGGGGACATTGCATGGGCAGTCGAGTTGAGGATCTTAGAGGTTGGGGGACAGACACAGTCACCACCAGCAAAAATACAGGTGCTTTTGGACCGATATGGAGTGGTGTTCGGGGACATTCCACCAGGGAAGCCACTAGATAGAGATTTTGAGGACACCATTGAACTAGAGCCGGGTATACAGGTAATCATCACTACCCCTTATAGGCACCCCAAAGCCTATAAGGATGAGATATGGAAGGCTATTCAGGCGCTGCTTTCTTTGGGTCACATGAGGTCTAGTTCCAGCCCCTTCGGTTCTTTCGTAGCACTAGTGAAGAAGAAGGATGGGACCCTTAGGATGTGCATAGACTACAAAGCCCTTAACAAGAAGACCCTCAAGAACCGGTATCCCATTCCCCGCATTGATGAGCTAATGGATGAGATTAGAGGAGCCAAGTATTTCTCTATGATCGATATGCGTTCGGGGTACCACCAGATCAGAGTTCAGGATCAGGACATCCCAAAGACAACATTTCGTTGCCACTATGGGCACTTTGAGTTTCTGGTCATGCCATTTGGGCTGACCAATGCTCCCGCCACATTTCAGTTTGGCATAACCACATCTTTCGGGGAAAGTTGAGGAGGTTTGCACTAGTGTTTTTTGATGACATCCTGATCTATTGCGGGACATGGCAGGAGCACCTCCAACACTTGGAGGAGGTACTGCGCATTTTGGAGGAGCAGCAGTATTATGCCAAGCTCTCCAAATACGAGTTTGGATTGACAGAGATGCTCTATCTCAAGCATATCATTGGAGCAGACGGGGTGAAGGTTCATGAGGAGAAGATCTGAGCCATACAGGATTGGCCAGTACCCTGAGACGTGACTATGCTGAGAGGCTTCTTGGGCATTTACACTTACTACAGGAAGTTTTTCAAGGGGTTCTCACAGTTGGCAACACCCTTGACTGACTTGACCAAGAAAGGGGCCTTCACATGGACTGAGGGAGCATAGGTTGCTTTCGATCGCCTCAAGGAGATGATAAGTAGTTGCCCTATTTTGGCACTCCCAGATTTTTTGCAGCCATTCACGGTGGAATGTGATGCATCAAGGGTGGGAGTTGGAGCCGTTTTGTCACAGGAGAGACACGCTATAGGTTTCAAGAGTCAGAAGCTCCTACCACATGAGTTGTCATATTCCATATATGACAAGGAGATGCTGGCCATCATGTGTGCATTGGCCAAGTTCAACCAGTACTTAGTGGGCAATCGATTCAGAGTGAAGACTGATCACAATAGTCTTTGACATTTCATGGGGCAGGAAGGCCTCAACGATAGGCAGCAAAGATGGGTCAGAAAGGTGCAGGCCCACGACTTTGATATTGAGTATGTGTGGGGAAAGCACAACGTGGTGGCTGATGCTCTATCCAGGAGACTGGCTGGGTTATCTCTTATGAGCATCTGCCAGGATTGGAAGGCTCAGCTATTGGTTAAGTACTCGAAGGACATGAAGGCCTGGGAGGTGCTAGAGGGGACACATGCAGATGAGCGTTACCGTGTGATGGATGAGGTCATTTATTACAAGGGGCTTATTTACTTAGTGCCCAACTCGTAGTTGAGGGAGAGGGTATTCCAGGTTGCTCATGATTCATCACTATCCGGACACCAGGGGTTCTGGAAGACTTCTATGGATGTTCGGGAGAGGTTCACGTGGAAAGGGGTCAAGGAGGACGTGCTATGGCATGTAAGGGAGTGTGAGGCCTACTAGTGGAACGGGGGAGCTGACTCACCCAGTAGGGCTATTACAGTCACTTCCCATTCCAGAGGGGAAATGGGAAAATATCTCGATGGATTTCATTACGAGGCTCCCAATAGTACAGGGGAAGGATTGCATATATGTGGTGGTCGACAGGCTGACCAAATTTGCCCACTTCTTTGCCATCCCCACTAGATTCACGACAGCCTAGGTTGCCAAGTTGTTCTTTAGGGAGGTTTTCAGACTACATGGACTCCCCAAGAACATTGTTAGAGATAGAGATAGTAGATTCATGGGAGGATTTTGGTAGGATCTTTTCGGGTTGGTTGGGACAGAGCTTACTCCTAGCACCAGTTACTACCCTCAAACAGATGGCCAGACAGAGAGTATCAATCAGTGGTCGGAGTGGTACCTTAGGAACTATGTGGCACATCAGCAGAGGACGTGGATTTGGTAGTTGCACTTGGGCGAGTTATGCTACAACACCACACACCACATGTCGATCGATATGACTCCTTTCCATTCCCTCTATGGTTATGATGCTCTAACTTTTGCTGATGTTATTTTCGGAGACAGCCGGGCCCCAAAGGCCAAAGACTGGGTCCAAGAGAGCCAAGATATCCTCAAAGATCTTGAGGATAATCTAGCGACAGCCCAGAATCAGCAAAAACTATATGCAAATCGGCACATGGTAGAGAGGCACTTTGAGGAGGGGGACCTAGTGTACCTCTGGTTGCAGCGTTACAGACAGTCTATGCTGAAACAGAAGGGGGCCGAGAAGCTACAACCACATTTATATGGGCCCTACCAGGTGAATAGGCGAGTTGGGGAGGTGGCATATGAGCTAGCGCTACCTCCGGGGAGCAGGATCCACAACGTGTTTCATTTGTCATGCCTGAAGAAGGTGTTGGGACAACAGCTGAATGCAACAGCTGACCTACCCCCATTGGATGATGAGGGACATTTGGTGCTAGAACCAGAGGCCATACTGGAAAGCAAGGAGAGAAGACTGAGGAGCAGAACCATTAGGGAGGTCTTGGTATGCTGCAAGAACTTACTAGATGAGGATGCCACCTGGGAGGGTGAGCACATACTAGAGCACCCGACTTTGAGGTTGCTTGAAGGTAAGCGACATTTGGGAGGGGGGGATTGTCATGTTCCTTCTCAAATGAATTAGTCACAGGATGCAACAACACAATTTTGGCAGCATTTTTGATTTAGGAGGAGGACCCCACATGCAGAAACTTAGGAACTATAGGCAATCTGATTTATTTGTAGCAACAAGTGGAATGTGGGGGCCACCACATGCATAATTCGAAATTGGCCAAGGAATACGTTGGAGGGAATTCGAGTTAGTAGATGGAGGGGCACACATGAGGCTAAGAGGGCCCAAAGAGCTATAAAGAGAGATCAGCTCTCATTCTAGAGGCATTTTTATTATTTGACAAACAAAATCATTTTTGTATGCTCTACTATTCAGCGAGCCTACCAGTTGTTTAGCCATGAATCTCTCAAGCGGGAGATTCAACCTCTTCTTCGGGGGACCATCTGTGCCTGCCCTAGGGAGGATGTTACGCAGGAGTTTCTAGGGAGTCTGGTACAGACACACACTTCAGCCATCAGGACAGGGAGGAAATGTGTATTCTGGCGCGGCTAGAGAACAAGCAGGAGGGATTGGAAAATTAGCAAGGGGGATTCCCAGCTTGCTAGGAGAGCACGGAATAGATCAACAAAGGGATTCATAGCTTGTTGGGAGAGCCAGGGGTTGAGGAGGCAGCATAGAAAAGGCCATTTTGCTAGAGTAGCAGCCAGCCAGACCAGCGCAACAGTGAGTCAAAGTTCTGGACAGAGTTGTTGTGCAGAGGCCACTGTAGTAGCAAACTCATGGTGTTGGGAGAGCAGTCATCCGGGCCAAGGGCCATCCGAGGAGCAAGGAGTTAGTCAATACAGGTGAACCTAGTGTACTAGGGGTAATTTCAAATGGATTTGCAGGTTGTTTCCTGCAAAACGAATTTGGCTGTAGCAGCTGGGGAGAGGCTCCAAGGAGGCCGAAAATCCAAAGTCAAATTATGAAAAATTCCATTCTGGGTTTTATCCAAGGATTCTAAGGCTGGAAGGACAAAATTTTTTGGGCGGTTTTTGGGCACATTCTAGCAGGTCGAAGTCAACAAATCAGCAGTTTTGTTGGGACAGTGCAGTGCAAGTGGTGCAGCGACCGAACAACTATCATCTCAGCTATTCCATCACCTTGGTTTAGTACAGCTTGTCCTTAAGACAAGCCCAAGTGTACCACTTCATTTATATTGTACACATTGCTCTCAAATTTTATAATATAAGGCTCAGTAGTCCCAGATTTACAGTGTTTCCATGGATGTGTAATGCCTATTTTTAATTTTATGCTGTTACACTGTTTATTTGTTTAAATATCACTCACATTCCTACTTAGGAACATTACATTCAAAGTGTTTTTTGTTACAGATACCATTTGGAAAATTAATAATAACATAATTAGTTGCAAGGATAAAATGTATTAAAATGGCCTTGAAAAGATTGTCTAAATTTTGAAAATCTAGTGTACCATGATGTTGACGCATCCCTAAAAAGGTCATAACTTAGATATAGGGATTCCCACCACCAACATTTGTCATCAGATTAATCTTGATGAATGGATCTAAGCTTTCCAAAACCAAATAAAGTTAAAATTTAAAATCATTTCCTTGTTTAATTATGAATGAAGTATGCTCATTTCCTTTTTGTTTCAATATTTATTCCTTACACGCTGATATTGTCATTGATTGTGGGATATTTTAATGCACATATGTTCTATTTCTTGGAGACTGCGCATTGGAAGAATTCCATTTCAAGATGGTGCATGTAAACACTCTCTTCGTCAATCCCTGCATGGCCTCATCTTATAAGAAAAAGGAAATTGTCTTAAGCAGTAATACAATTTGTTATATAGATCACTGCAATTAATTGAAGGAAAACATTCTATCTAAGACACATGAATGACAGTTAGAGTATCCTCCCATTTTATTTATTACTCATAGGGAGACATATCAATGTATCCTCCATCATTTAACAAGCCATCAAACAGATAGGTCCTTGATCAAATCAATGTGATTGCTGATGCGATAATCTCCCCTTATTAGTGTGCTTATTGATACCTCATGTACAAAAGATGAAAAGGATTTTCTGTGTGACAGAATGCATCACTTTCAAATATTGGGTTATCTTCTTTGCAGAACATGTGAAACCAATACTTGGTTAAAATTTTAGGCAATGAAAACCCTAAGAAAAACATAGTGTAAAATGGCACTTCTTATGACTGATATTATTAGAATAAAAAAAATTAATTCTCCTTTTTAGGTAACAGAAAATATAAGCTCCTTATAGTAAAAACTGTATAATGAAATTCAAAAGAACAAATGTAGATGCAAGATTTTAGTTCTTTCGGTGAATTCATGGAACATTATAGTATCCTATACATGGAACATTATAGTATCCTATATTTTTTTTCCCCTTTTTTCAATCACAAAAGTTTCACAAATTATTGAATGTTGTGAGTATTTGCAGCTTAACCTTGGGATCTATATGATGGATGACAAAGCTGAATTTTCAGTTTTGGTTGATCGTGCTGTTGGAGGTGCAAGCATTGAAGATGGGGAACTTGAAATAATGCTTCACAGGTTTTTCGAGTTTTTTTATAGTTGAGAGAAATCAAAATATCACATTGCCGTTATCATCATTAATAAATGTAATAGTATTCTTAGAAAGTTTTTAAATTTCTATATATCATTTTATATAAACACTTTGAAAATCTAAAATATTTTTCTTTTTGTGCTTTACCAGGCGATTGCTCCATGATGATTCTCGAGGGGTTGGTGAACCTCTTAATGAAACTGTTTGTGTACAATCGAAGTGTCAAGGACTAACAGTATGTAATTTCAAAAATGTTTTTAGTTGTATATTTTTTATCATCAAATGTAGTGTAATGCCTCTGACAGTATGTTAAGCCAAAAATGAATCCAAAGCTTAGTTCCCTAATGTCTGTGCCACATTCAGGATTTAATAGTAGAGTAGCCTATGCATACCGAGAAAAATGGATTAAAATTGCATAACAACCACAAAAATTCCTAGTTATGAAAATACTTTTGGTTGTTGAAAGCGCTTATCCACCTTTACATTTCTTAATTGTGAATAAGTGTATCTAAAAGCAAAGCAACACTTTTCTCTCGCAATATACTAGCATCTTTGTATCTTCATAAACTCTTTGCTCAATTGTTTACTTTTGATGGGAATAACCATGCCCTTGGACTGTTTGGTGCTATTTGAGGGTCTGGTCTTCGTCCCACATTTCAACTCGCTCATGGCCCAATTATGCCTTGTCAAGACTAAGATTTGGTCCCAAACTTCTCCAGGTTTGACTTCACACGGAATTTGTTTCATTACTTGTTGATCATTTGGTTTCTAAGAACTCTCTAAGGCTACTCCTACTCGTGAACTAAGTCATGATTTCCATTCAACAAATTGACAAGGATTAATTAGGTGAGCTCCATGCTAATCAACGACATGATGGAATATTCATGCTTCAGTTCCAACATAAATTATTGATTTCCTAGTGTTTCTATAGAAATACATAAGTTCGAGCAAATGGTACACTAAACTCATAAAGAAAAGTGGAAACACAATACTTTTTACAAATATAATTTGAAGTACTGTTACACACATGACTTCTGAGCCCCCTCAACAGGAAGATACTGAAGAACGAGTACCCCATCCCCCTCATCGATGGGTTGATGGATGAGCTTAGAGGATCCAAGTACTTCTCTAAGATAAATCTACATTTGGGGTACCACCAGATCAGGGTGAGGGATCAGGACATCCCCAAGACAACTTTTCGGTGCCATTATGGGCACTGCGAGTTCTTGGTCATGCCATTTGGGTTGACCAACGCCCCAACTACTTTTCAGTGATGTATGAACCATGTGTTCTAGAGGCAGTTGAGGAGGTTTGTGTTGGTTTTATTCGATGACATCTTGATTTACAACAAGACTTGGGAGGAGCATCTCCAGCACTTGGAGAAGATGTTGCGTATTTTGGAGGAGCAACAGTTTTATGCCAAGCTGTCCAAGTGTGAGTTTGCCCTGACCAAGATGCTCTACTTGGGGCATATCATTGGCGTAGATGGGGTGAAGGTCCATGAGGAGAAGATACGAGCTATCTGTGATTGGCTAGTACCTAGGGATGTGATAGCGTTGAGGGGCTTCTTGGGCATCTGCACATATTACTGGAAGTTCGTCAAGGAGTTTTCGCAGTTGGAAGCTCCCCTCACAGAGTTGACCAAGGGAGGGGCTTTCGCATGGACAGATGGGGCACAAGCAATTTTTGATCGCCTCAAGGAGGTGATGAGTAGTTATCCAGTTTTAGCACTTTCGGACTTCTCCCAGCCTTTCACCGTGGAGTGTTATGCATCTGGGGAGGGATTCAAAGTAGTACTATCTCAGGATGGGCACCCCATTGCCTTCGAGAGTCAGAAGCTCTTACCCCATGAGAGGTCATATTCTATATATGGCAAGGATATGCTGGCCAATATGCATGCCTTGGCCAAGTTTCAACAATGTTTGGTGGGTAACAGGTTTCGGGTGAAGACTGATCACAACAGTCTTCATCACTTCATGGGGTAGCAGGGCCTCAACGACAAACAACAAAGATGGGTCAACAATGTGCAGGCCTATGATTTCAACATAGAGTATATGCAGGGAAAACACAACATGGTGGTTGATGCCCTATCTCGGAGACCATAGGCCTATCACTCATGAGCATCTACCATGATTGGAAGGCCCAGTTATTGGTGGAGTATTCTAAGGACAGGAGGGCATTCAAGATTTTGGAGGGTACCCACGTAGATGAGCGCTACCGAGTGATGATGAGGCCATTTACTACAAGGGGCATATTTTTGGTTCCCAACTCACAGTTGAGGGAGAGAGTGCTCCAGGCAGCACATGACTTGCCATTGTCAGGCACTAGGGGTTTAGGAAAACATACATGGCAGTCGGGGAGCACTTCACATGGAAGGGCCTCAACGAGGACGTGCTGAAGAACATACAGGAGTGTGAGGCATGTCAGAGGAACAAAGGGGAGTTGATTCATCCTGCAAGATTATTACAGTCGCTTCCCATCCCCGAGGGGAAATGGGAGAGCATCACCATGGATTTCATCACGGGGCTCCCCATTGTACAGTGCAAGGACTGCATTTATGTAGTGGTCGACCAGTTGACCAAGTATGCCCACTTTTTCACCATCTCTACCAAATATTTGGCTTCACAGGTTGTAGAATTGTTCTTTAGGGAGATCTTCCAGTTACACGGGCTTCCTAAGGACATCGTGAGTGATAGGGATAGCAAGTTCATGGGAGGCTTCTGGGAGGAGCTCTTTAGGTTGGTTGGTATCGAGCTCACCCCTAGCACCAGTCACCACCCCCAAAAAGATGGCCAGACCGAGTGAGTTAATCAGTGGTTGCAAGGATACCTGAGGAACTACGTGACTAGGCAATAGAGGGCTTTGATTCGGTGACTGCATTTGGGTGAGTATTGCTACAACACCACCCATCACATGTCCATCGGTATGACCCATTTCCGTGCCTTATATGGTTATGATGCGTTATCTTTTGCTGACATTTTTTTTTGAGATAGTCGGGCCCCAAAGGCCAAAGATTGGATCCAAGAGAGCCAAGACATCTTCAAGGCTCACAAGGATAACTTAATGATAGCGCAAAACTAGCAGAAGGTGTACCCATATTGGCACTGGATCGAGATACATTTTTAGGAGGGGGATTTGATGTACCTCCAGTTACAACCATACAGGAAATCCACATTGAAGCAGAAGGGGACGGAGAAGCTACAACCCTGTTTTTATGGGCCATACAGGGTAGTCAAGTGAGTTGGGGAGGTGGCCTACGAGCTAGAGTTGCCTCCAGGGAGCAGGATTCACAACATATTCCATGTTTCATGCCTTAAAAAGGTGTTGGGACAACAGGTGACAACAGCAGTAGAGTTACCCCTGTTGGATGACGAGGGTCACCTAGTTTTGGAGCCTGAGGTCATTTTGTATAGGTGGGAGAGGAAGTTGAGGAGCAGGACCATCAAGGAGTTCTTGGTACGCTGGAAGAACTTGCTGGATGAGGATGCCACTTGGGAGGGTGAGCACATTTTGGAGCACCCAACTCTAAAGTTGCTTGAGGGCAAGCAACATTTGGTTGGGGAGGACTGTTATGTCCCTTTCCAAAAGAATTTGTAACAGGTTTTGTCTCTCCACAATTTTGTACAAATTTTGCTAAGGAAAAGGACCCAAGAAATTTCAACTTAGGAACTTAGGAGAAATATGGTCAGATTATTTTGGTAGTGGAAGGTGGGGGCCACCCACGTGGGAAAGTGTATTGGGAAATTCGAATTGCCTTAGACGGAATTCATATGGCTATTGGAGGGGCCCACATGAGGCAAAGGGAGGCCCACGAAGTCATGAGGAAGAGATCCTCACTTGGGCATCATTCACTCTTGCATATCGAAAATCACTTGACTGTTTGCTCAAGCTGCTTAGCCGAGTCAACTGGTTGCTTAGCCACGAATCTCTCAAGTAGGAGATTCAACCTTACCTTCGGGGGACTATGAGTGCCACCCTAGGAAGGAAGTTCCATAGCATCTTTAGGAGCACCATGGAGTATTCACAACCAACACATTCAGTCATCATCCAACAGTGCGTATTTTCGGGCCAGCAGAGAGGGAACACGTAGTTGAGAATAGAGCTTCATTGGGCCAGCATTAGCCGAAGGAACCAGGAGAATCGAAGGACATCAGGAGGTCAACACTTGGGAAGAGTTTTGGAGCAAGTGGGTGCAACAAATAGGCAGTTTGAAATCTATCCTTGGAGGATAACGCAAAGGGCTAATCTGAGCATCACGTGGTCTTGAGGGAAAGAGCCAAAACATCGGAATCACAATTGGGTAGGAAGGAAATTCATAGGAGGACTCATCCCAGTGATTTGGGGTATTTTTGGGGAGTTTTCCCAGCTTCATTCAGGCAGGCCAAGTTTTACCAGTTGCAGCAGAGGTCGGGCTCCTTGGGGGTCAAATTTTAGAATTCTGAACTAGGTCAAACCCTTCCTGGGTTTTGGTGGGTTTTGGCTGAGGATCCGAGAGCTGAAGTTTCATAATTTTCTAAGCATGAGAAATAGTGATTCCAACCTTTTTGTTCCAGTAGACAACACAATTTTTGGGCAGCGCAGATCAGTTCTATTGTGGTAGTTGGGCAACCTTCAGATCATCATTTGCTCACCTGGGTTTTGTCATGCTTGTCCTTAGAGACAAGCCCAGGTGCACCATTCTATTTATCATTATATTTTCCCTTGATGATTTAACAAAATGGCTCAGCAGTTCCCTATTTCCAGTGTTTTCATGGGTGCCTGATGTATATTTCACATTTCAGATTGTTGGATTGTTTGTTTGCGTTGCTTATTACTTAATTTCCTGCTTAGGAACATTACAATGTTAACCACTAAGAAGGGTTGAATCCCTCAAGCTAATTAGAAAAGGGTTTCCCTATGAGTCTATCGACCTAGCTTATGCTAGGAGGTAAGTTTTTAGTGCAAGCTAGATTCTAGAATGCTTGTGCAAAGATGATGAGTGAAATTGCTTGAGTTAAGATTGTTTAAGTGTTTAAGTACTCAAATTATGATTACTCCTTATAACAACAATACTTAACAACAATTAGAGGACAATATTAAATCAAGGCAAGTGCTCAAGGATACAAGTGCCAATGAATCAATCTACAAGATACTTAGAGTAAATCATCCACTTTGTCAATTAGCCAATGATTACACGATGCCAATAAAATTTTACTCAAGATATTCTTATCACAATGCCAATTAAATTCCAAGTGTCAAAGCAACTTAACCAACAACAAGATCATAGTTTTAGAGCTTAAATGTATGAGTGATTTAAGTGTAAAATTCAGAAATCCTTGTAACTTGGAGCAAGACAAGCAAGTGTTAGATCTCAAATATCCAAATCAGTAGTAATATTTCAGAAAATTCCAGCGCTTATTAGACTTATGACAACAGCAAGAAAATCACTTTAGGTCATGGAATTTACCAAATATATGAAATATTTTTTTTCGAATGATTAGCAGATATAAATTTATGAATTTAGCCCACTTTAACATGGAGTATTCAATGATATGTCAGATCTGAAGTAACTTATTACAGAAGTAAACAAATCATCAGATTAACAAGTTAATGACGCTACAACAAATGCCCAATATGCCCAAAACTAGGAAAATTTTAACAAAATTGAAAAAATCAAGTTTTTAGGGCCTTTACAGTGTGATATTAAGAAAATATCAGATCTGAAAAACTTGTTACAGCAGTTAGGAAATCGGAAAACCAGTGAGCTATTAGTGCTTGAACAAATGTTAAAAAATGGCCACAACTTGGAAAAAATTGCCAAAACTGAAAATTTGAAATTTTGAGCCTTTTAGGTGAATTATTCAAAAAAAGTTCAGATTTGATATATTCAGTTATCCAGTGAAATTTTAGCAACCAAAAAATTAGATCTAGGCTAGATAACCAATGCCCAAATGACCAAAATTTAGGAAAATTCAACTTTTGCAATTTTTTGTTATTTTGACCAATGTGGAAAAAGTCGAAGTCAGAATTAAATCAGCAAGGGTCCAGAAATTGAAAAATTCGTTAAAGACAAAAGGTTTTTGAAAAAGTCAGCAAAATAAAAAAAAATACAAAAATAATCATTTTATTTTTATTTTTTTAGCATCTAAAGTATCCACAACATCAAATAAATGCATTTCCACATAAACATGTAAAGAAAGCTAATATATAATATGTATATGAAGTATAGTGCTACATCACATATCAAAATAGTGAATCAAGTCCTGAATCTTGAGTCTTGTCTTAGTCTCAACTCTCAAGAGTCAAAATATCAACAAAAAATATAATGAACATATGTCGTGAGTCCTATACATGTCATAAAGTAATTAGTCACTCAGATCCTCTATCCCTTTTATGGGAATAGGGAATGGTTTTGCCTTTTCCTCCAGAGGAAGAAGGCCCTACCCATAGGGATACAATAAAAGATGTGGCCTTTGTCCTTTGCTGCTGCCCATACTAGACGGTGTAACCTCCTCCTCCTCATCTTCCTCCCGCTCTGCCTCCTGACCTTGCTCCTCCTCCTATACCTCTGGCTCTCCCTCCACTGCAACTGCTACCTCCTTTGCTGCTAGTGCCCTTGGATCCACATCTAACCAGTCAGGGATAGAGTCCATGGTCGGCCTCTTAGTCTCGACCCTCCATGCAGCAGTGGTATCAGTATTGTCCAATGAGACAGCTTCCACATCAGGAGTTTTTTGAAGTTGTCTCACCCATAATCGAAGATTGTAGTAGACATAGACCATGTCATTGAGGCGTTGGGACTCCAATCTGTATTAGGGTCATAGATTGTAAATTAGTACTTAGAAAATTCAAATATTAAAAATGATCAAATGAAATCAAAAATTTTATTTTACTTTTTTCACCTATTGCACTTTTTGTTGTATATTTTGTCAAATACACTTCAGTGGCGCTCACACCCAGAGGAACTACATGTTTGGTTGAGAATTTGAATGGAAAGATTTTGGAGATGGGGTACTCTGTCACCATAGCTTGTCCACCAAGCATCGACAAGTTAAAATAAAAATGAGAAACATAAGAAAAAAGTTAAAACGTTGAAATTCTAAACTTGAAGCAAATTATGAAGAGACAATGAATTATGAAATTTGAAAGTTCAAACTTGAAACAAACTAAAGCTTACCTAGAATTTTGGTCATCCTATTCTTAATAGCCATGGTAAAACCAAATGTGCCACCTGCCATCCTATATATTTCCATTTCTTTAGAAATATCTTCACGTTTTTGCTCATATGTCACCATCCTCTCAACACAAGTGAAGAATCGATCCATCACCTCGGCATCAAATTTGAAACCACAGGAGTAACAAAATGTGGGGTTGAGGTAGATATCTACAATATGAATGGGGCAATGGAGGGTATTGTTCCATCATTCATCAATCACTCTCCATATGACCTATTGTTTCTCTAACCCCTCGTCTCCCTTATCTTCATAATAAGCATGAATGACTTCTTTGGTCCTACCCATGGCCTTATACAAGTATCCCATCGTGGGCTTGTCTCCAGTAACCAACCGAAGAACCCTTACCAAAGGTTTTGAAATGGCACACACCTCCTTTACTCTTGCCCAAAAGCTCTGATCATATGAAACTAGTCTGCATATGCCCTCTTCCTCTGGTTTACGGTTAATAGATAAAGCACGCCAATCTTGTAAAAGAAGCATGCTCTCCACATTCCACATAGAATTCAACAGAGACTGAAGAGACATGAAAGTAATGGCAAATCGTGTTATGGCAAGATGCACCAACTCTTTGTTGTTAGTGAATCTTCTCATCAAGCTAAGCACATGCCACAAATACATGATTATATATAATTTTTGTTATGCTCCTGGATGATTCAACAATATCCCTCACAAGAGGAATCTTACTTATATCCTCCAATATCAAGTCAATACAATGAACAACACAAGGTGTCGAAAACAAGTTAAGATACCTCTCCATAAGCAACTTGCCAGCTACAACATAATTTGCAGGGTTGTTCATTATGACTTGGACAACATTTTGTGGGCCTACTTCCTAAATGAAGATTTCCAACAACTCACATAATAAGCGTGCATTTTTAATGTGTGGAGATGCATCAACGGATTTCATAAACATTGTTCCCTTGGGACAACTAACCAAGAAGTTAAGAAAGGTCCTACCCTTCTGGTCAGTCCAACCATCTAACATGACTGTGCATCCAATGTGTTCCCATGTTGCCCTAAAATCCTCCAATCTAGCAGTGCAATCAGTGTTTTCATCTTGAAGAAGAGGCCCTGTCAACTCTGCAAAAGTAGGGCTTTGTACCCCAGGTGTTAATTTTAGATAACAGTGGTATGTTATATGCTTAAGCACAATTTAATTCAATGTTCCTTTAGCAGCCTGTTGACCTCTACCAGTCAACTACCCATGCAGTACACCCCCTTTTTCTTCGCAAAAAGGGGTAGCACCTGATCAACGTGTCCGTGCCATCCTGCAGTCATCAGCAGCTTGATCAATCTAATTGTAAACCCAATCTGTATGTATTCTTTGTAAATAATCCTAGCAGATATGAGTCGTGTTTGTAAATTGCTTAGGTGGACCTAACTTTCTTATGATAATCTATGTCCCGGAAGGTTTTTCGTCTCACCGATCCACGGATCGGCAGAGTTTTCCTTCAAACCTGACCCCAAAGTCGGGATAGATTTTGTCATTGGAATTTTAGAGAATCCTAGTGTGTTAGCCTGCTAGATTATAGTCGTGTCGCAGACCTGGGTGTTTTGTGAGGGTCTATGTTAAAGGGGTTTTTTCCCCTTGAGATGTAAACTGTTGAAGTCATGATGTAATGTGTCCTGAGGGTCGAAAAATGTTTTAAATCCCCTCTTGAGTCCTAAGTCCTAGGTCCTAGGTGATGTTTCCAAGGTCTTAGTTCGATGATCCATTTTAAAATGAATTAAGAAATTAAAAAATGAATAAAAATAATAA
>APFE031492366.1:8045-22587 GCA_000404065.3 Pinus taeda | reverse complement strand
TGATTTTCTTTCTGCTCTGTTTTACTGTCTCTGGATACTGTTATTTGATTCTACATCACTGACTAACAATCATCATCAGAAAGATTAAGTAAAGTAAAAGCATGTTCTGTATACGCGGGTTTCCTTCTGCATAGTCGCGTACATACGCAGGTTTATTAAATTGAAGTAGCGTATATCAGTTGTTTTGAAAAAGAATAATTATTCTGATAATACTGATTCACCCCCCCTCTCAGTATTATTTTCAACACAGGGCTCCCTGAGAAAAACCACAACAGTACTGCAGTTAGCAGACCGCTCCACCATGACCCCTGAAGGGATTGTGGAACATGTAATGGTCTCCATCGATTCTTGGGAGTACCCTGTTGATTTCTTGGTTCTCCAGCCGAAGGCAAAGCTCGCTGGGTATCCTCTCATCATGGGAATACCCTGGTTGGCTACTGCAGATGCCTACATCAGTTGTCAAGTTTGGAACATGACAATCAAAAATGGGCATATGTCCAAGCAGCTAGTCCTATATCCTCCTACCAAACCTTTGTTAGAACATGATCTACCTCTCTGGTTGGAGGAGGAAGATGAGGATGAAGTCTATTCTACACTACTGTGTGCAGTAGAAGCTGCCATCGGGGGGGAGAACCACAAACTGAGGATGATATCATTGAAAACTTATTCAGAATCCACCCCTCAGTATGTTGCTATTAGAAGAGCTAATGAAAGAAACCCAAGACAGTCCTTTAGTTGATTTCTGTGTGGCCAACCTGACCTCTCTCCGAGTTAAGAATATGGAGTTCGGCCCGGAAAGAACCTTGAAAATCAACTCATCCCTATCCACCTCTCAAGAGAAGGAACTGTGCAGCTTATTGAGAAACCACTTTGATGCTTTCACGTGGAGCTATAAGGAGATGAAGGGAGTGCACCCTTCAATTTGTACTCATCACATTTACGTTAAGGAAAATTGCAAACCAGTTAGACAACCCCAAAGGAGGATGAATCCAACTCTTAAAGACATTGTCAAGGAAGAATTCCAAAAGCTATTGGATGTAGGATTCATCTACTCCATCTCCGACAGTGAATGGGTCTCTCCTTTGGTGTTGGTGCCAAAGAAAAGTGGTAAGTGGAAAATCTGTGTCGATTATCAGGAACTAAACAAGGCCACCAAAAAAGACTATTTTCCTTTGCCTTTCATAGATCAAGTGTTAGATGGCCTAGTGGGGGAAAAGTTTTTATGTTTCCTAGATGGGTTTAGCAGGTACAATCAGATCAAAATCAGTTCGGAAGACCAAGATAAGACCACTTTCACTTGTCCTTGGAGTACCTTTGCATATCGGGTCCTTCCTTTTGGATTATGCAATGCTCCCGCCACTTTCCAGAGAGCAGTATTGAGTATATTCTCTAAATTGGTTCATGATGCAGTGGAAATCTATATGGATGATTTTATGCCTTATGGTTCTAACTTCTAGGAAGCTTTGTCTAACCTGGGAAAAGTTTTGGACAAGTGTATTGAAATGAACCTATCCCTGAGTCCTGAAAAGTGTGAATTCTTGATGGCTGAAGGGACCATACTAGGTCATGCAATCTCTCAGCAAGGATTACAGGTGGACCCCAACAAAATTTCCATCATCCAAAGTGTCCCACATCCTCAAAAGGTGAGAGATGTCCAAAGCTTCCTAGGCTTAGCGGGATATTATAGAAGATTCATTAAAGATTTCAATAAGCTAGCCTCTCCATTGTTTGGTCTTTTGGGGAAAGATGTTGAGTTCATATGGACTGCCAACTGTCAAGAAGCCCTAGATACCTTGAAAAGTAAACTTGTGACTGCCCCAATATTGAGAGGTCCAAACTGGGCCCTACCTTTCCACATTCATACAGATGCCTTGAACAAAGAAATAAGAGAAACCTTAGGGAAAATTGATGAAAAGTTACCTTATGCCATATACTTTATAGGTAAGAATTTTTCGAAGGTATAATTAAACTACACGGTGACGGAGAAAGAACTCCTAGCTGTTGTCCATTCCTTAAATAAATTCAGACATTATATTGCAGACTATCAGGCCTTTGTACACACTGATCATGTTGCAATTAGGTATTTGATGAATAAACCAGATGTGAATGCTCATATCATTAGATGGCTGCTCTTATTACAGCAATTTTATTTAACCATTATTAATAAACCTGGTAAGGAAAATGTTGTTGCTGACTTTTTGTCTAAACTAAATCTGCCTATAGGTGAAGAAGGAACGGTGGATGATCAGATGTCGGATGAACACCTATTTTCTATCTCAGTATTCTCCCCATGGTTTGGTGATATAGTGAATTACTTGGTTTCAGCACAGTTCCCACCACACTTGTCCTCCAAAGAGAAGAGCAAGATCGTGAGGAAAAGCACCCCTTTCACTTTGATTGGGGGAAATCTCTTCAAACTTGACACAGATCAGATTTTGAGAAGATGTGTGAGGGAGGAGGAAGTATTTGACATCCTCCTGACCTGTCATGATGGGCCTTGTGGGGGACATTTTGTAGCAAAGAGGACTGCCTACAAAATTCTGCAAGCAGGTTCCTATTGGCCCACTCTTCATCAAGATGTGAGGAGGTATATCAGCCAATGTGATCAGTGTCAATGGATGGGGAAACCTAATCCAAAGGATGAAATGCCCTTGCAGCCTCAAGTGACTCTCGAGCCATTTGGCAAGTGGGGCATGGACTTTGTGGGTCCTATCAACCCTCCTTCAAACCAGAAATAATACATCATTGTGTGCAATGATTATCTGACAAAATGGGCAGAGACAAGGGAAATTGAGGCAGCAACTGAAGAGAAAGTAGGTGAGTTTTTCAGGGAGAACATCTTCTATAAGTTCGGATATCCAAGAGAATTAGTCACAGTTCAAGGAAGTCAGTTCACCTCCAATCTGATTGAAGACCTACTCACACATCACAGAATCAAGCACAGCACTTCCACCCCCTACCATCCACAAGCCAATGGACAGGTGGAAGTCACCAACAGAGCCCTAGAAGGAATTTTGACCAAAGTAGTGAGCAGCAGTAGAAAAGATTAGGTAGATCGACTGGTTGAGGCCACTTGGGCCTATAACACCACATGGAAGACCACCACAGGGTTCACACCCTATGAGCTATTCTATTGAAAGAAGGCTCTACTGTCCATAGAATTTGAATACAATACACTAAGGATGGCAGCTCAGCTGGACCTAGATCTCAGCCATGCACAAAAGGAAAGGTTACTCCAGCTAAATGGATTGGATGAACAAAGATTGTAGGCCCTTTTCCACACAGAGGTAGTCCAGCTTCAAAGGAAAATATGGAATGACAAACACCTCAAAGAGAAGAAATTCCAAGAAGGAGATTGGGTGTTGCTATATGACTCGAGGTATAAAGATTTCAAGGGAAAAGTGAGGACAAGATGGTTGGGACCGTACATAGTAGAAAAGTGCAATGACAATGGTTTGGTGCTGATCAGGACCATCTATGAAGAAGCCATCCCCATGCTTGTCAATGGGCATAGTTTGAAAATCTACAAGAAGCCCCTCCCCAAGCAAGAATTCATTGAGAATCTAAGTAAAACAGTGTTGTTAGTGGAGCAAGTCCTACCTCCACTCCACCCACTCACTAAAAAAACAAAAAAGAGAAAAAGGAGAAAAAAACAAAAAAAAAAATGAGGAGAATAAATATCCCTGGGTGAAAACCTTCCCTTGGAGGTGCCCAAGGCAGGCAGGTAGGGTGAAAACCTCCTGGAGGTGCCCTAACTGTCTCTTACAAAAAAAAAAAAAAAAAAATAACAGAAAAAGAAAAATTAACTTCTTCTTGAGTGCATTGCAAGTTGCAGGAGGACCAAAGAAGGAAAAGGGGACATCACACAAGCTGCTTACATCTCTTATAGACCCTCTTCCATCGTTTCTGTCTTTTTCCATCCCCTAGTATTGCTTTTTCTGAAATTTGTGCATCCTACAAGAGGCACTGTGTGTTCTACAGGAAACTCCTGTAGAAATCACAGAGAGCTCAAAATCAAGTCAAGAAAAGGATCAAAGGGCTAGAAACTTGTCTAGAAGACTTGTGGACCCCCCTACTTCCATTCATCCTCATAACCCTCCATTCCATACCTTCACCACTACATTTCCACTCGCTTCTTTCTTCCCTCCACATAAAACACAGAAATCCTGTTTCTTTTGGTTTTTTTTAGAAAAATAAAATATAAAACAGGCATCATCCTTAACTCTTAACTATTGCATACCAACTTCTTACCCATGACTGTCAAAATATTCCTTAGATTCCTCTCAAGTCCCTGCTCAAGCATCAGCCAAAAGTTTTAGAGGGAGAATCAGCTACAGGAATCCATGTAGGATTCCTGTAGCAGCTGATCCCCTTAAAAATCAAGCTCCAGAGGCAGGGTCAGTGCAGCCACAGATGTGTAGAACGTGCAAGGAGTAGGATCCTGATTGAAGATCACCTCTACAAGGTGGCTGAGCCACCAATCCAGAAGCCAAGGTGCAAGCAGCAGAAATCCATGGATAGAATGCCAAAGTCTAAGCATGCAATAACACATAGCACGCAATTCTCGACTAATAGGTAAGTGACTAAACCCGTTCCTCTGTTGCATGGGTATATTTTTAAAAATGCATGGACAAATGAGATGGTTGAGATTGAACTAGATCGGTGGCCAGCTAACTAGCCACCCTTGTCCAGATCAAACAGCACTCCGCAGGTGCACACAGCATGTGTGTTCAGTCAACTCAAAAAAAAGATTAGAATAGGTAGTGGCGAAATCCAACAAGAATGATGGAAATGATTGCGGCAGGCAACATAAAATTTCCATGATGACACTGCAGTGGGGACCAACGGCCCGAATGAGGGTAACGTACCCTTCGTGCCACCTCACCTCATCATTGCAGAACTCTCTCATAAGCTTAAGTCTGCTACAGTCGACCACCTTCACCACCTTTGTTCTCATTTGTGTTGATGTGCTCTCGATTGTAGCAGCCTACCTACCACCTCCAAAGCCTTGAAATAATCGAATTCTGTCATTTTCAGGACCCGCCCGCTTATCGAGCTCTACAGGAGCATTATTGGGCTCTACAGGAGCATTATCGGACACTACAGGAGCGGAAACACAGTCCTACACAAGCCTTTTTATAGGAGGGCCAGTGAGCAGCATCGCAGAGAAAAATTCAAGATTTTATGGAAAATTTGAGCTCAAAGAGGTAGGCTTTGTGTAGACCCTCTCTGCATTTATGTCTCTACAAAGGGCGGTGTGATTCCAAGTGAGGTATTGAGTTGAAAAAGGAAGGAAAGTGATAACAGAGTCTGTCTGTGTTTTTAAGAAATTATATATGGAGTTTCTCCATTTGCTCTTTTCCCGAAATACTCTCTTTCTCCTCTGTGGTATTCTCCAATGAAAAAAGATGATGCAACTTTAGAAAAGTAAGCCTGAAAAGAGTGAATTTGAGTTGGGTAGTCTGCACATTTTGTAAGAAGAAAGACACAGTCCTGTATGTTCTATGTTTTTTTAAGGTATTTTTTCCCTCAAACAGACAGAGAAGTAATGTAAGTCTAGAGAACCGAGTTTGGAAGGAAGGAAAGTTGCAATTTGTTTTTGTTTAAAAAAAAGAACACAAAAAATCTCTCTCTATTTCCTAAAAGAAAACCTCAGTTGTTCCTGTGTTTTCGGGATTGAAACATGTTCCCTCCCTCTTCAACTGAAATATTCCAGCAAAATCTGAAATATCATGACAAGGGGTTTTATTAGGAAGGAGCCTCTGAATTCAACTAAGCTACATGAACATCCATAAGTGGTAGCCCTCTTTACTAGAACAAATTGTATGCCTTTCTTTGAAAAGTTTCATGGGTATGATGATGAAGTCACAGAGGAATTTGCATTGTCTTTAAAACCTCACTCAAAAACCCATGCCATTGTTAGTTTCAGGGGTCTAACCATAGAAATCACACTAGAATTCATCAGTAGGGTCACCGGTCTCCCACTTGGACTACCCTGGAGCAAGGAGAAAAACCACTGGGTCAGGTTGCCAAGAAGACCTTTTTCTAGCCTAATGAGCACCCTGTGGAAGACAAGAATGGCATCAAGAGGACTAGCATACCTTACCCCTGAGATGAGGTCAGCTATCAAATTATCAAATACATCTCTTGTGAAGGAAGATACAGCATAGTTTATGGGAATCATTTCAAAATTTTTCATGAATTGAGGTATGGCATGGATCTCCCTGCACATCAAAAACTCAGTGTTCCATATTTTCTCCTCCAATCCTTCATAGAATCTAGCATCAAATTGAAGGTAGGAGTTCCAAACCTATTGGCTCACCATGGGCTAATTAAATTGTTGGTGGAAGATGCCCTCCACACTTTCACAATTCCCATAGCTTGGGAGATTTTTAGAAACATGACTAAAGAGGATGATATAAAATCTCTCAACTATGACCTCAGTCCACCTGAAAGTGAGGAAGAAGAACAAAGAGGAGAAACTAGGAAGGAAATCCATGAAGAAGAGGGCACTCAAATGGAAGAAGAGGAAACCCAATCAGAGAAAGAAGAAAACCAGATAGAAAAGGAGAAACATGACACCACCAGAGATGAGCCTAAAGCAAAAAAGAAGAAAGCATCAAAAGTAGAAAAGGGTAAAACCACAATAGAGAAAAAGAAGAAACCTAGGACAGTTCAGAAAAAGGTTACCACAGAAAAAGAAAAAGCTAAGAAAGAAGAGGAGAAAACCAAATCAGAGACAGAAGAAGCAAAACCAGCAGGAACAGAAAAGACAGCAGATGAAGGAAAAGAAGCACAATAGGAAGAAGTGTCTCCTAAGACACTAGCAAGGGAGGTAACAGCTATTCTTGCTACACTTAGTACTCCAGCCAAGCCCAAACCAAAGAGAAAAACACAACCATCCATGCATTTCAAGGCTCGAAAAAGCACCAGAATAAAGATGGGGAAACCTCAGCCATCTTCAAAGGGGCCCATCATCATTTAAGATTCCCCTACTGCCAAAAAGAAGGAATCTCCATCCAGAACCCCCATCACCTATGAGAGAGGAAGTCCTAAGACCTCCACTTGGAGGGAAAGGATAAAACTACAGGACTCCAAAATTGTCCTACGGGAGGCATAGACCACCCTACAGGAGACCTAGACAAAGCTAAAGGATACTGAGAAACTTGAGAAAGAGACAGAAGAGCAGACCAAGGAGAAAGATAAGGAAAAAGAGATACCAGAACCTGACCCACAGCCTAATTTGGGCTCTTATTACAACCTTCTTGAAGGAGGAAAAATTATCCCTCAGAAATTTGCAGTCCCGCTCTTTTTTGAGCTAGAAAAAGAAAGGGTCAAAATCCATAGGTGGATGCAAATCGCAAAATCAAAAGGGGTGGAATACATTGGGCACATGGAAAACAAGTTTAGATAGATGGGAAAAAAATTAAGCATTGTAAGGCATATAAAAGGCATTAGGAGATCGCAATTGGAAGAAGAAAATGAAAGGTTAAAGAAACAGCTGCAAGAGAGGGAACCCCAGGCAGAAAATGAGTTTTTAAGCTTAAGAAGATAGCAGCAGGAAAAGGAACCCCGGGCATAAAGTGAGATATTAATAAGACAACAACAAGAAAGGGAACCCCAGGCAGAAAATGAGGTATTGATCTTAAGAAGGCAGCTACAGGAAAGGGAAGCCCAATTAGCCTGCATCGCCAACTGGGTTATGGAGGCACTACAGTGCAAGAAGCTAGCCAAATCATATGCAATATACCTCAAGGATCAGTGGCTCCATTTCCAAATCAATACTCTGGCCCAGAGAGGCAGCATACCTTTTCAAGATTATGGTCAATTCATGGATCTATGTGACCACAGTTCAGTTGAGGACAAAGCGAAGATGGAAGAGTTTTATTTACACAACATTTTCCTTACTAATATGAACCTATAGGACCCCAATGTTGTGTTATGAGACTTGCAACTGATGGCCATGGCATATTGGATGAGCCATGAAGAGAAAAGGGCAGCAGAGATCCAAAAAATGATGGCAAAAGAGCAGAATGAACCTCTGATGATTAGAGCAGGGCCAGCAGACCCCATGGCTCTCATCAGTGCCCACCAACACCTTGCAGCTAATCCTCAAAGTGTCCCCAAATATATCGATGAGTAGGCCCAGGCTATTGCACATTTCGAGGACATGGAGAGATTGTTTGGAGATGACTGCATTCATGCATGCATGAGAAGGTGGAACACATCGCCACACAGCCTATAGATCAGGGAGTATCACTCCCCAAAGAGGATGAGAGACTTGAGGAGAGTGCCACTGTATAAGCACTCTATGCAAAGTTTGAAGGCCAATTGGATTGGCATCAAATTCAGTCCTCCACTACTGCTAGGACTACTGGAAGGTGTAAAAGAGGAAGAAGAACATAAACAATGGGAAGAGGTGGATAGAAAGGTAGGATTCCATGCAAAAGAGGAAGATATCACATCAGAAGCATGGGATGTCAGGGAATCCATCAGAGCCATCAAGGATGAAGAGAGAGACTAGTTGCTCAGAGGATGAGAAACCCATTCAGTAGGGGGGTGATGATGAGCCCCAGAAATGGGTACTTATATGGGCTCATTTGGCCTCCTAACTTAGCTTAATCCACCATTCTCATTAGTTTATTGCAAGTTTTTTATTATATTTATGCTAATAGAGTGAAGTGGGTGAGTCATTATGCCATGAAGTCTAATGTGTGCTTTATGCAAATTTTTTGGTCAACTTTGGACAAAGTCAAAGGATTTATGAGCATTTGGCAGCAAATATTCGAGGAAAACAGGGAAGAGGATTTGTAGGGGGGTGTCCCCTTCATTTATGAACCCTTACCTCGTATTCTCCATTAGAAACTCAGAGCAAAACTAGCCACATTAGTGCATCCAAGGGGCGACGGAGCAAGTAAAGAAGGACTACTGTTTATCTGCAGTTTTGGGAAGCTGATCTCCTTGATTTAGGAGAGCTGTTAAAGGATTCCATTTGTATAAATAGGGGGGATTAGAGCCTCAGTAGGTTAGCCAGTTATTAGTAACATTCTCGCACTTTTGTGCAGCTCCAGTTAGCTCATTTTCAAGCTTCCTTTTTGTGGACAGATTATGTAATGTGACTTTTATTTTTGATAATGGAGATGAAATAGTTTTTGAGCCAGCAATGATCTCTTTCAGAGGGCTGACGCTCTTGGGTTAGGTCCTAACCCAAGCTG
The DNA here is from genome assembly GCA_000404065.3 of Pinus taeda. Classification (NCBI taxonomy): domain Eukaryota; kingdom Viridiplantae; phylum Streptophyta; class Pinopsida; order Pinales; family Pinaceae; genus Pinus; species Pinus taeda. The sequence goes on along the minus strand of APFE031492366.1, from coordinate 13,372 downwards.
CCCAGCACCTCTTGCCTTGTACTTATATGTTTTTTCTTCAGTTCATGAGTTAATTGTTGTTACATGAATGCATTTTACCTTGTTTAGATTAGGTTTCTTTTGATGGTTTGCATAGTTGCTTTTGTTTCAGTTGCTGAAGTAGGTTCCCACAGTGATAGGCTAAGATTCAAAAAGGTAAACAAAAAGCCTTGATCTCTTTTCTCCCTTCCTAGGATCATGATTTGAGGTCATGGCACCATTACTGCCACCAAAAACATAATTTTACTCTTCCATGCAATTTCTAGTGTGATAACTTGATTTGAAAGTTAATGTATTGCTTCAGATTTACTTTTCCAAGATCATTTCCTGTTTTTACAATAGATCTCTTTGCATGATTTTCTGTTCAAAGGTTATTGTTCAGCATTTTCTATTTCTAGGTCAGAAATTGAGTCACTTAGAGATATTTCTAATTTCATGGTATAGCTAGTCCTTTCTTTGATCAGTTTTTGTAAGTTCATGTGCAGATCTCTTACAGGACACCTCTGCTCACCATACATCCATGAAGTAGCCAGAATCAGCTCACTTTTCACAGATTTCCCAAGTCATTCGCAACATTTCACCAATCTACCCTAATTTATGCATTTTTCCCATAAGCTTCCCTCTTGCCATTTGAACACATCCAACCATCCTCTTCTTTCTTGATCTTCCTTGACAAGCTTCAGACACCTTAACACACCTCTCTAGTCTTCAATTACCCTTTCCCACTGTTATAGACATTTTTGGGCACTTCAACCCCAATCATAAATGTCCATAAACTGAGGGCTCCTAAGTCCCTAAAAGTGTTGCTTCACTGCCTAAAGGAACAAGGTCAGCTGATTACATCATCTCGCAGAAGTTCTCCACTGAAAACTGCTCATAAATGGTCAAAACTGGACCATACTGAAAGCTCAATGTAGAGGGTGCCGATAGTGCATATCACCTTCCCAGTGTACAAGGTGTGATGCATACTGAAATTGCTCCTCTGTAGGGTACAATGGTCGGGATGGACAAATTGCAGGGACAAAAATGCGAGGTGGAAGATCATGGAATCTTCCATAAGCTTCCCCTCTGACACTTTGCCTCTCTGTTTCCGACCCAGGGATGAGTAAGAGATCATCATTCTCCAAGTGGAAGCAAGAACTATCAGAGAGAGGACACTAATCAAGATCCCAGAAGATGACTCACCTCTCTGTAATTCATCTATATATGGATCCCTCATCACAGAGATCCAAAGGCTGGAATTTTGTATCTTATAGAGAAGTGTTGTTGGTTTTCTGGTGTACATTCATAGTGTTGGGTGATCTAAGCTTTGCTTGAGGTGAAGAAGGGCTTCCTAGCTAGAGGATGATGCTGGGTTAGAGCATACGGTTGTAATCCTCTTGCTACTTTTCATCTTAATAAAGCTATTCTTGTTTTCTTCCATATTCTTGTGTACTTGTTTATATATGCATTTATATTGTTAACACACATCTGATCCTGTATTATTTATGAGTATAGATCTGTGTTTCTTTGATAGTAGTATGTTGTTGTGATTCCACGGGCTCTTTTTGAAGCTGGGCAGACGAAGAAGAAGCGGCGAAAAATCTATAAACAAGGAGAGGAAATCAAGCGCAAGACTCAGGTTGGTCTTCTTGGTTCTCCTCTTGTCTATTTTCATAAAATAAAACAATAGTAGACTTTACTTGTTTGTTTCTAAGAAAGCCACCCATCTTAGTGGGAATAGCAGCATCCGAGTGGACACTATTCCTGGTAACAAAATGGCAACTCTGCTGTGGAGCGACTAGATTGTCTGTTAGCCTATCTATCCTTGTTTCTTTTATCAACTTACAGACGGAGCCTGAAGTCAAGCCAGCTAGCCTTCGAACTGCATTTGTCATACAAATCCAAAGTAGATCAATGCTGCTTTAGTCTATCTCCGAGTTTTGTTTATGAATTAAACAATAGATCTGCAAGCAATCTAATTGCCCTAAGTGGTGGCTCCATTAAACTCTTTAGATCACCCTTGTGTTTTACATACACTGAGCATTACTTACTCGGCCTAAACACCTGAACTGAATTGCAAACTGTGAGTGAAAACTTGTTCAAAGTCTCGCACTGGTACCATCGCACCCTGCCTTCAAGGTAGACTGTATGCATCGCACTTCCCAAGTGCAGTAGGTGCGCTGCATACTAGTTTCACTGTGTAACAGGTGCGATGGTCAAGGAGGGTTAACTTTACCCTCATACTGTGGTTTTTTCTCACTGTTTTCAGTCCTATTCAGGAGTTTTGCTGTCTGTAGTCAGTGTACTTCTATGAAAACCCCCTTCTTTTGCATTATTCTTCCTCCTTAGTGCAAAGAACTGTAAGTGTTTTTTATGTATTGTGCGTCATTTTCAGTTCTCTTTTGCAAAAAAGTAGCATAGTCGAACTATCGTCTCTAGATCTAAAAGTGTCGTAGTTGTCATTTTCAGTTTTAGAAAGCAATACCATTGTTCTTGATAGTTGATTATACAGTTACTATTGCATAGGATTTGAATTAGTAGTTTTAAAGTGTCGAAAAGCAATTTTCATTTCAAAATCGCAAAGTGTCTCTCTTGCTTTCACTTCATTTTGAAAAAGAATTTTGTTGAGTACTGTCGCTTTAAAAGTAATTCAAATTCGCACATAGCTTTCTTAACATCATGCATGAATTAAGAAGGCTGAAAACAAATACATGCATGTGCATTTGCATTTTTGATTGCTTGGTTTGATTTAGGACTGTGCATTTAGCGTGTGCTATGTGCTTTGTGAAGAAAATATTCTTGACTTTCTTCCCTTAGTAGCTAGGATTTTCATTGCTGAAAGAAGATTAAGCATTTGTTTATCATCTTAGACTGCATTTTAGGAATTATATACACATCACATGGTGAACCTGAAAGGCAAATTGTTAAGCAAGATCAACTTAAAATAAATTCAATGAATCTAACAACGCTTTGGAACTTAACGCACAACATCTAGATGTCTAGGCTAGAGATGTATTCAGGCGTCGTAAAGCCTGGTAACTGTTGTTTTCAGTGTTGGTTGGGTGATTCCTCCACTCTGAGATGGCAAGTGTCAGTACGGACTTGTGCTCCCACGTACCGTCGAGTATATATTGGGAGACCACAATAGGCTGCATCCTTTATCCTTAGGAAGCTGTGTCTCCCGCCCTATCGATCGCAATGCACTGAACACAGCATTCGGGAAGATTGACTGCCATACCGTCAAAAGTATTCTGCAGTTTTGTGATTGGTTTGGTAATCCTCTTTGCCATGATCTCCAAAGAAGTCCATTTTGCTCCTTTTCCTTGAAGGATTCTGAAGCTCAAAAGCTGGCGATAAGGCATTCACAATGGTTATTTATCTCTTTTGAGCCTTGGTCGTGTTCTCGCCATCACCTCCACTCTGTTTTTAGCCGATCATTCACCCCCATATGATTGTTTACCCCTTCGAGGAACATCTGCGAAGAGTGATTCTGTTAGCCATCCTTGTAACACTGCCGTGATTTGAAAATTCCAAATCTTACCTTGAATCAGCTGCTACCCGAAACCATCACTCGTTCCTTGAAAACAAGTCTTCTTTAAGCTCTTTTCACCTGACTCGTAAAATATGAAAAGATTGCCGAGGGATTGGCCTCTCCAGCTCGTTAAAGGCATCGGAAGTGCTATCCCTCCTCTAGATTTTAATCTTTTTGGACCTGAGGGATTATTACACAAAAAGATCGAGTGCTTGTCTTGTTCGGCTCATTAAAACTATTGAAAATTCATCCCTTTTTATTATTTTATGCTTTTTCGGACTTAAGGGATTATATGACGAAAAAGAATCATTGGAGTCTCCTTTCTGTTTCTTTCAGACTCTCTAAAATTGAAAGAGACCAAGTTATATTTGTCGTTAAACTTGTTAAAACCTAATAGTGACAAACTCGTCCAAATGGATGAGAACGAGTTTCACTATCACTAGGCTCACTAAAATTTAGCGACAGGTTCGCCCGAAGGGCGGATTATAGAACAAGCATATGTTATCCTCCTCAAGCTTGACAAAAATAAAGAGGTACTGGTCAGCAATGACTAGGGAAAATTGGGAAGAAAACTTGAACAAACTTTATTGGTAGCAAGTCGCTCTTGAACATGACACTTTCCTTCCACATCCATGTTGGGTTGGGTTGTTCTGTTCACTGGTCATCACCATTGGTCCGTCACACCATCCATATTTGGGGTTAACGCTACCAATCCATCGTCAGTGTCGCCGATATGTTCAAGAGAATTCATTCAGACATTTCACCTGTGTCTCACCCACTGCAATACATTCATGCTTCATTCCTTCATGACCCCCACCCTGAACCCTGTATTGTCAGTTTGTTTTCACCTCCAAAATCATTTGCTTCGTTCCATGTCGTTGATGTGGGATTCATTAAGGCCCTCCTGTGATGGGTCGCTTCTTGTCGACATCAGCTCGTTATCCAAGAAGTTGACTTAGGAACAACCCTTTCGGTACTTTGAAGCTTGCATGCCTCAATGGCAAGTTTCTCACTTTCGGTGACAGGTTTACATCAATGGCCCTCGACCGAGAGATTTTACGTGGTGTTCAATGCCAAGTCATTTTTTACACCACGTGAATTGTACTATAGTACCTTGAGGGTCATTGTCATTATTGGTGGTTCCTCTCGCGCCTGTTAACAACTTACATCATTGGGTGGTAATCAGGCGATGTCTTTCCATGTTCGACTCCAGAACATTTTTCACACGGATTGACTTGTACTCCGAGTGAAGATTGAATGAGTTTTGAAGACCCCGGATCTAGTTTCATCCATCCGGGCTGCGATATATTCAGGAATATAAAAACATCAAGTGTACATCATTGCGAAACAGATGATCATCCAAATCAAAGGATGATGTGTCCATATCATCAGTCTGTCACACAGACAGTTTTCTGTCCTATGTACATGAAAATGAATATAGAAAGCTGAGCATGGGAATGCTCGCCTCAACTAGATCATGAAAAAATGTTTTCAAAATAATGTATTGTATTGTATCTTATTACAGGTCACATCCCAGCTCGGAAAAACTTCAGATCTTCATAGTAAAGCATTTCACCCGACATCGGAAAGATTAGCGACCTCATGCTTTAGGGGGCAACTGTTATAGACATTTTTGGGCACTTCAACCCCAATTATAAGTGTCCATAAACCGAGGGCTCCTAATTCCATAAAAGTGTTGCTTCACTGCCTAAAGGAACAAGGTCAACTGATTACATCATCTCCCAGAAGTTCTCCACTGAAAACTGCTCATAAATGGTCAAAACTGGACCATACT
>APFE031492361.1:46020-137448 GCA_000404065.3 Pinus taeda | reverse complement strand
AATAAGTTAATAAATTAATTTTTAATTATCCATGAATTTATATAACTTGGACCTAATTTAACTTATTAACGTAAAATAAATTATAATAATATTAATTATAACAATAATAATATTATATTATTAAATTAATTTTGACTTGGGTCTATTAGGCAAAATTAGCCGTTAAGTTAGCCGTTAAATTAGCCGTTGGAATCTCTGCTTGGACTATTTAACTTGCTAGGCTGGATCTGTTTCTTCAACTTGTCCTGACGATGAACCACACTGGTTGGTTCGAAACGCGTCGACAAAGGTCTTTATCATGTGATTTACGCTGAAGCTCTTCTTATAAACATGACTTATCACAGAAGCCTCAATTCTACAATATCTAATAGACCTTACTACTTGCTCATATGAAATGTTCCACCTTTTCCACGATTGAGTAACATTGGGATATTAGGGAATGGCATCAGACCTTAGTCATTGTATTTATTTCCTACCCCATTTACGCTTTCCTAGATTAGATTTATCTTTCGAAATTGAATTTAATCTCTAGCACATATAGTGCAAGTATGCCTCGGAAGTCCACAGATCCCCGGGTTGATAATTTATGTTAGTAATGGAATGGAAATTATTTTGCTCAACATTTTGGCGTCGTTGCCAGGGAGGCATACATGAGGATCAACATTTGATTTCGAATTTTCATTTAAGTTTCTTTGCATTTACATATAGAAAACATACACATCCACCCCCAATTCATTCACTCAAAAATAATCAAAAACAAAAATAAAGATCCATTTGCAACAACAAATTTTCATGATCATATCCAAGAATTCACCAACTTTGATATGAGTTTACATATAATCTTGTTGCGCAAATGCATACATTGAAATTATCTTACACTTAAGAGAATGTTAATGTTTTTTTAGTAGAATAGGACTAACCAATAAATATAGTTTTTTGAAATTTTTAGGATAAATTTGATGTTTTGTGGTGGCCACCCATTTACTGGCCATTAGAAGGAAAAATTTCAATAAAGGTGATTATGAATAAGCAGCACAAACAAAAAAGGATGAACGATAGTTTGAGGTCGGAAATCGATCATTTTCATGTTATGTTTTGCGAAGAATCAGCTGAAAAAAAATCTCAAGAATGTTAACAAAATAAAAATCTTGAGTATGCTCTCCTCCTACACTTCGTGTGGCCTCGCGGATTAGATAAAAGAAAAAATTGTTTTGTTAGTATATCATAAAATCTAAAAAAAATTAGCTACAAAATGCAATTCTGCAGCTAAATTCTATTTTCCTCATTCGATTTGATTTAAAAAAATAAATAAATAAATTTTTTGAAATTTCTTTATTTTCAATAAATTATTTCTTTAAAAAGTCATATATATATATATATATATATTATATATATATATATATATATATTATATATATATATATAATATATATGAATAAAGTGTTTTTTTTAATTATATAGTATATATATTTTAAACTAAAAAAAAATATTATAACACAACAAACCCAACCATTTTTTTATTAATAAATTCTTTTTAATAAAAAAATTAAAAAATCTTAAAATAAAATTAAAACTAAAAAGGACCACGCATATGCATGAGGCATGTCTTTGGCTTGGCATTGCCCATATATGCAGGCCACAACCTAGCCACACAACTCATGATCCAGCCATGTAGCCTTCCTTATTTCTGAAATCAAAGAGCCTTCGTGGAGTTTAGCTAAGTGTTTATCAGGGGCATGGCTCCTCCTAGCCGTCCTGGCGATGGTTCAGTAAATGTCTGCAACAAATCATATCGTCGATGACAATAGGGGATAGAACCCTAGATTTTAATAAAAATGCCACAATGCATATAGTAAAGATTAGGGGGTGCCTTTGCCAGCTACTGATGATTATTCATTTCATGCCAAATCTTGAGATGTAGTAGTTGTTTTAAAAAAAATACCTGGTAGAAACATTTTCCAGAAAACACAGAACTTAAAAAAAAAAATCATTTTTAAAACATATGTTCCGAGCAAACCAAAATAAATTTTGAAAATCTAAGGCATGGATTATTCTCAGAATAAGTCGAATTAAATAACCCGGAAACGATTCTCTCAATTTCATAACTGTTTGAGAGAAATCTGATATTTTTCGGGACCCTATTTCGCTAACTGCATGAGGAAAAACGATTTCAAATTAATACACTATGAACTATTTAAACATGGCATGTTGAAGAGGGAAGAATTCAAATTAAAAAATAAATAAATAAATTGTTGTAGCATTCGATCTGCATGGCATGTGATCTAAGAACCCAATTTAATTCATACCCACTGCGCAGTTAGTAGATCTCACCGAAGCCACGGGTGTTCAAAATGTGCACGTATTTATCACTAATTTCCTCCTTATCTTTAGTGGAGAAGTTGCCACTAGAGCTGATATCAATTTCATAGACCACTAGAGGAGATAGATCCGCCACTCTTGCCTACTCAGTCATGTGGCAATTGTGTCAACGTTGGCCATTTCGTCCTTGGTCGGTGCTGCTGCAAGCAAACCTCAAAGAAAAACCTGACACATTGTTTGATTTTTATAATTCGATTTTTTTCATGGTGGTGTCATTATTACAAACGGTTTTGTAAATATTTTTTCTTTTTCATGTTGTTTTATAACATCAACTTTTATATATACTTTTAATTGTATATATTTTAAATACTTTTGCAATGTGGAAAATAGTTTTGGAAATTAAAAAAAAAAATGTTAATTTTGTAGCAAATCGAAAGGTTGTTTTCCCATACAGGGTCGAAAAAAAAAGAAACTGATAGAGTGCTTCATATACAGGATTACGGATACCCACAATGCCTTAACAAGAATCTTGTAGATGGCAGGATCGAATCTTGTGGACATGCATTTTTTTTCATAAAGTATTTTTATATGATCATGAGCCTTGCAGATACAAAAGCCAATGACATCACAAAATGAAAAATCCTATGCCATGGCACAACCAAAGAAGATCGACAAGATTTTAGGTACAAAAAATGTGCACATTCTACAACTGAACAACGATTCTGTAGCTAATCAACAATTCTGTAGCTAGAAAACAACTCTGCAGCTAATGGACCATTCTTCAGGTAGAAAACAATTCTGCAGCTAATCAACAATTCTGCAGTTGGAAAACAATTATGCAACTATGCATTTAACTCAACGATTTATTTGTCAAACAATGCATTCTAACCAGAAATTCATCATCAACATGCCATTTCATTTGCTTACATCATCTTTCACTGTGGCATCATATTCCCATGCCACATTTTACATAACAATTTTCATTGTTTCATAAAAATTTCAAAACAATCTAACTTTCTCATATAACATTGGAATTCGATGATTCAAGCATCATTGGAAAGATGTCGACGAGATCTAAAAAATGAGGAAGCTATTATTAGATTTTGAAATAGTAAAGAATGAAGAAATTGCTGAAAAAAACAACAAGTAACTTGAGGCACTACTTTCGACACAGGTATAAACTCTTTCGGTTTTCTTTCATGAACTTGTTTAATATAACCGATTCTTATTTTTTTTATGTAAATGGCATTAAAAATAGATTGGTCACCTCTCTATTTTGATAATATTGCAATCCATTGGAGAAGAATTACTAGTTTTTGTAGGTTCCAGGAGGAAGAACAGATGACCATAAGAAAATAGTGTCTCTCAAAGACCACATTTATTTCACAAGAAAATGATCAGAGCACCAACAGAGATGAAATAGTAATGCATGAGCACATGCTAATGCATAGCAGATCCAGCAGTTACAAGCCTTTCGGATGGCAGTGTTTCCATTACATCCATACTCCTTTAGTCAATAAAACCTTCAACTCATTTCCTTTGCGGACGCATTGCATTTCACTTAGTGAGTCAATAAAATTCTCATCTCATTTTCCTTCACTGCTCATTTTTTCATAGAAACTATATTTTCCTACCTTGCTTTCACTAACTCATAACCCATTTTCATAAAGACATTCAGCTTGCTTAGATGCTGATTTGTCCTTTTACTTTCCATTCACTTGTGATTTTCCTTTCCATTAAATAAATATTGATCCACTGCAAAATGTTCCATTCATATTCCTTCAAAATCATTGTTTCATGCTCGCATTAGATGATGGAGGATTCCTTAAGGCCTTCCTTCTAACAAGCCTTGACCTATCGACATCGACACATTATCTAAGTCCAAGGCTAGAGTCCTCATTAGTACCTTGAGGCTTGTATGGCTTAATGACAAGCTCTGTTGCCAACAATCATGGGAATACATCAATGTCCCTTAATTGTTCAATCTTGCAAGTGGATTGACATCGGTTCATTTATTTTACCTTTGCAAGATGTACTTAGGTACCTTGGAACTCATTGATGTTAATGGCAAGTTTGCCCCACATTGGTTAACGACATTCATCAATTGTCGGTAATCCAATGACCTCTCTTCATGATCGACACTAACACATTTATTCGCATGACTAGAGATGTACCATCAGTCTTATAGTGATTGAAGACTATACCATTTGAGCATTTTGTAGTAGATACAATAGATTTAGCAGTAGAAATAAAGAATCCACTTCAGAACCTCATCCACCATTTATGCAACCAAGAAGTAGATGAATTCTACATTTCATTCCATGATCCAGAAGTAGCCACACTCTTCAATTTCCATAGCTCATGCACATTGAAGGTAATTGAAGGTATGTGGTTTTCTAATTTTTAGTCATGCAATTCCTTAAAATAATAAAATTGTAACCTTGGGAAATTCCTCACTTCCTCTTTCACATGGTCATATCTTTCGTTAGGGGGAAGGGACATCATTTCATATTCATATATCATACACCATCACAAATTTTCATTTCATCCTAACATACTTGTCCTGATAAATTATGATTTCATTATGGCTCAAAAAGTTATATGATTTGCAAATAATGCCTAAATTATGAGCACACTATATGGCATATTTTAAAGATGCATTCTTAAATATGTTCAATGAATCTTGCTGCAACAAAAAGAAATAAGGTATTGAAACACAAGAACCAATATCAATTAGAATTTTGTTGAAACATAGGAACCAAGCAAAAATATTGCAATTCAATGTATGAGAAGGAATACTTTGCAAAAATAAATAAAATTATCAAATGCAAAGCTTAAGGACATATGATATAAGCCAAGCTCATTCAAAAGCAAAGATGTTGAGAGAAAATCAAAGGAATTAATGCAATATTTTCATGAGGACATGAAATTACTCTAGTTGGGGGGTATGTTGGGCCTCCAAAATGTCTTCAAAATGACATCCACTTTCACCTTTATCACCACCATTTCACTCACATGTCGCAAATCCATAAGCATGTAACCTTTCATTAGCCACCGTTTTCATAAATATGTGGGTTAGGATCCTTATTTGCCAAATTTATTTATTTTATGTGTTTAAAGTGAATTTATGATTAGAAACAAGGAAATTAACATAGTTTCATTTATCTATATATGTGGCTTGAGTTTCATGACATGTGTAGGTCATTTGGAAGCTTCCAAGGCACCCTTATGTGGCCTCCAATGCTCAAATTCGAATTCCCTTCAAAGGAGATTTGGATAAAGGTCAAAGAAGGATATGTGTCCTATTTGGATTGTAACTCTATGAGGTGTCTCATCATTTCTTATTTGGATTAGAAATCTATGAGACACATAGGGGATATGTGTCTCATTATGAGCTATTTGGTTGTAACTATATGAGATTTTAGTGGATCTTCATTAAATAGTGTAGTTACTTATGTACTTGTATAAATAGTGGAACCTCTCCTCTAAAAACTGGTGTATAAAGTTGGAGAAATGCTCATGTTTTTAATAGAGAATTTGGAGCTTGTACTTGGAGATTTGAAGATTCAGTTTTGCTTGCATATGGAACTTCTTCACTTGCCATCCTCATACACCATTGGAATGGCCATTTAATGATTGTGAGATTGTATTGCTTTCATAGATTAATATTTACTGTGTTCATAGCTTAGATTTATGAATTCTTTCTAGGTTTGATTTTGGTTCAATGAATATCTAATAGACTTGACTACTTGCTCATATGAAAGGTTCACCTTTTCCACAATTGAGTAACATTGGGATGTTAGAAAAATGCATTAAAATTTAGGTGCTTTTACTTTTCTTTAATAGATTTGATTTTGGTTTAATGAATATCTAATAGGCCTGACTACTTGCTCATATGAAAGGTTTATCTTTTCCACGATTGAGTAACATTGTGATGTTAGAGAAAGGAATTAAACTTTAGTTTCTTTTACTTTGCTTTGATAGATTTGATTTTGGTTTAATGAATTCCTAATAGACCTGACTACTTGCTCATATGAAATGTTTCACCTTTTTCATGATTGAGTAACATTGGGATATTAGGGAATGGCATTAGACATTAGTCATTGTATTTGTTTTCTACCCCATTTATGCTTTCCTATATTAGATTTATCTTTCGAAATTGAAATTAATCTCTAGCACATATAGTGCAAGTATGCCTTGCAAGTCCACAGACGCCCAGGTTGATAATTTATGTTAGTAATCTAATGGAATTTATTTTGCTCAACACTTCCTAGTAGACTATTAGCTGCAACAGTTCGGAACCCATGCATTTCAGTAGATGGTTTTTCCTATATATGGACATCGATAATTTGATGATGTTTGCATGAACAAGGTACAAGGTGTAATTTCCATATTGGAGCAGATGTAGACCTTCTGCTGATTGAGATTGAGACAAGTATTCATTAAGGGGGCGACTTGGAAAATATAATTCCTACTTTTCTTGGTGTGCTCATTAATTCTAGAACCAGTATGATCCTATTAGTTAAGTTTTTGTTGAGGCTTAGCTGGTTGAGATATTCTATCCAACTATTTAGCTTCCCAGATTGGTGTATGGTTGAAATATTCACTCAGCCAAGAGATTCTATGTCGAAGATAAATTAGCTATCTTGAGACATAATTTCCTATATTTATATTGTATCATTATTTGATATGAATATAGAATTTTTGGGTGAATTTAGAAAACCTTAGTCAAATATTATTTCAAATTCCATAAACCATTATTGTTCTTTCAATTTTCGATTAGAGTATTGCACCAAGAACCATATGGAATTATTTACATCTTTTTGAATGGACTTCAAATTTTACAGGTAAATATCCATCCCATACATCATGCAATACAGGATTTTCTTCCTTTTCCAAGCATCTTTGGTAGCAATTCAAATCAACAATTTATCTTTCATCTTAGAACAAAATATCAACTTGAAATTTTTGTTCATCTTTTCATAATTATATAGTTTCTTATGCATAATTTTTCAACGAACATTCGTGATCATTGAAGAATCATTTACACTTCTCGAGCATCTTCATTATAAGCAGTATTTTTCACATTCATCTGTAAACAATACAAAGTATTTCACATTTCATCCAATAACATTCATCAATGAACATTGACTCCATTTATGAATATTCATCAATGAGCATTGACTCCATTTTGCTAATATTTATCTCACTATTCTTTTGTAGGTTCAGTTTGTCCCCATTTTCTAATGAAGTGTCAAATTTTGAACCAGTGACAACAAAACCAAAGTGTTTAAATCAAGGCTTTGACATGCATTCAAGAAGATACCAAATTACAACAACACAACAACACACACATACTGATAAAGAATAAATATACTTGGGAATGTTAACCAAGTTAGTTTACATTCCGTCTTCATAAGTATTTATACATATGAGAAATTATTGGAGTAGTTGCACCTACTTCTAACTAATCATTTGTTATGATTGTCTTATGCATTTACCATTTAGGTTTACATTTATATTCTACGCTTAGTTAATATCTTATTTTAATGTGCAATTAATAGTAGGCCTCTTAACAATTGAGTTATTAAGGAAAACGAGCACATGCCATTTCTCATAATCTAGTCATTCAAATGTTGAGGTGAAGGGTGTACTCATATTCTTACATTATACGCCTCTTAACAATTGGGTTACTAAGAAAAAAGGGAACATGCCATTTCTCATAATCTAGTCATTCAAATGTTGAGGTGAAGGGTGTAGTCATATTCTTACATTTAGGAATGCAAGTAATGAGTATATCCCTCTTCCTTAATATTTCTTGTAGTTTGGGGTTTATATCGACAACTAAGTTTGTATACTTGTACATAACTTCACTTTATTTATAATCTTCAAATGGGTCGAAATACAAAACTGGGAAAAACTTTTTGAAGTGTCGGTGAAATGTGTGCAATGATTTATAAGTGTCTCGGTGGATAGAAAAATCTCAACCTATTTTATCATTTGAAAAGCTCAAAATGAACAAAATGTGTCTCCTATGAGAGCTCAAAATATTTCTCCGATGAGGGTTTAATAATGTTTCACTCGAGAGTTTGGTCACGTTAATCTCAAGTTAACAAACTCTCTATTGTAGCATTTTTTGGTTTTGATAAGTTAGAATAAATTAATCAAAAAATGAAAATATTTTTCAAAAAATGTTAAGCTAGGATATGGACAAAAAGAATATTCAATAAAAAATGTTAGGAAATATTTTGATAAACATATCCATATCAAATAAAATGTTATAATAGATGCCTGAAAGAATGAAGGCAAAAATAAAATGTTAGGCTAGAGAGAAAAGGAAAAAGCAATAAACTCTGAAAGTGTGCAAGTCCAAGTGCCACTACATTTTACTTTATTATGCAAAACAATGGTTGTATGTAGCTTGTCATAAATGCCAGAACCCATGACAGTCAAATAGTTTAATCATGACTAGTTCATGCTTTAAATTTCATGTTTATAGTTAGAGAATAAATCTCTAGCCATATTGTTTAATCTTGGTAGATCAATAGTTCGGTAAGCAATAATAAAGAGCTCATCGGTTTAATCTGAGCCCTTGGATGTTATAAGGTTAGAAATAGATGCTTTCTTTTTTAAAAGAAAAGGAAAGAAAAGGGCCTTCTAGCCTAAATGTTCCCAATTAAGTGAAGAGAAAATGTTAGGGTAAGTAAATTGGTAGGTAGAAGAAAAGTTTCAGAAGTACATTTACCATGCTTGATCATGTGTTTTAGTGTGCAGAGGCAGTTATGAAAGTGAAAATGTGTTAACAAGTTGATTCGCTTAACTTCATTTCGTTTCATCCCACACTACATACTTACAAATTTCCTAATCATCCCTTCATTTTCACCTTTTATCTTCATTTCCACCTTTTACCTTGGTTTCACACATATTCCTAGCAATTTACCCTCCAAACTCATTCTAAACCCATTTTCTTCGAAAAAATCACTTTCCCCTTGTAATTTCCCTAAAAATGCACAAAACCCATTTTAAGCCTAAGTTTGGTATAACCCCACATTTCTTAAGAAACCTCTGCTATATTCACTTTTCCGATATAACTTTATTTAACCCACCACCTTTGGTGTGGTTAAATAAACCCTGTCGTAGTTAAACCCTGGTCGCACTCAATTAACCCATCACATTATACTTTTACAACCCCACTTATTCATTAAATAATTACAAATCACTTGTAATTATTCCTCAGGCCCATTAATCTTCGCGCCTGCCCCCTCTGTGAATCTTGATCATGTGATAGTCGTCGGATTACCTGCTCCTATATCTAACGATCCACAACCATATCACGCTCTCCTGATCTTCAACATTTACCCACCCGAGAGCACACAAAATTAGTGGTTTTTCTCGGGCCCCTTGTGGTTACATGTCATTCCCACATTAACTTGTGTTCCCTCAAGAAAAGACCACCCCACGACTAAAAGCGGTGTGATGAACCTCCAAAACCACTCCCCGTATATGACAAAACCATCCACTTTTCATTTTGCACCAAATTTCAAAAAAGTTAGCCATTTCCCATTTAAATGTGAAAACCCCCGTGTTCGCTCCTTTCGTTCATTTTTTAGTAAAACCTGTATAACCCTCCTATGCCATCCTAAGCCTCTACAACTAATTTAACCACTGTTTACTTCCCGAAAATTCTCTGGACTCCATCCACATACCTTTCAACTCAAATGAGGCCATTGTGGCCCTCCTTTTCAACTTGTGTTTCGCTTAACAAATTGTTGTATTTTGCAGGTGATTAGTAGAAGACCAGGAGATTGGATTAACAGTTTTGACACTAGTTAAAAGCTTGTTTACTCTAAGATTCAAGATTAAGAAATCTATTCAAACGGCTTCATTTATTAGAAGTTTGTGTACAAATAGAAGATCAAGTTTAAACCAGAGATAGAGTGGAAAGAAGTCATTTTCATAGTAAATGTTAAAATAAACAATTTACATAGTTAGAAGATAAAACAGAGGAGGCAGATAGAACATACATATGAAAGACAAAATGGCTAAAGTGTATTAGATGAAAGGTCATAAGAAAATATGACATCCAACGTGAAGATCAAACAAACAAGCTGCCTAAAGGGCAAAATATCAAAGACCAAACCCGACAGAACCTATATAACAGGGACAACAAGCAACATTTCAATAGTTGTCTCTATCTTCTTACATGAAGATATTTCCTTTTCATAGAATAAATTGTTAAACAGTTGAGGATATTTTCTTAGTTTTACTATTGTATAAATAACTCTCTTCTCAAGTTATTAATGCTTCAAACATTGAAACAAGTTCAACATTGAACCAAGTTCATTGTTCACCATTGGACCAGGTTGACCATTGAAAGAGAGTTCAATCTTGAAGAAGCATTTGTAAACCTTTGATGTACTAGCTTTTCTAGACCCTTAATACAAAGAAGACAATTTTGAATTTCGATTTACACAGTTTGTGTTTCCTGTAAGTTTTTCAAGTAACACACTATGTTTTTCTTCATATTCTTATTTCTTAGCGAGATACCTAGGTAGGAATAATTGTGTCTCAATCTATTCCTATAAGCTTCTAAAGTGATAATTATTAGAGAGAATGGATTAATGAATTGTATGTTTAATTAGTTCCCTCTAAATCAATAAATCATAAGCATCTTGTTGTAAGCATAAGCATATTCTCTTGAACCTTCTGAACATCGGTTAGAGGTTTTCATACTTATGATTGTTTAATTTTCTGTTTCAAAACTGTAATAATCATATTATTTTTTGTTTCTTCTCACCGCTATTCAAACTTTATCACTGTATGAAGTTTTATAGCAGCGCTCTACTTTGGGATTAATATTATTCAAAATGTTAGGCGTTACAGTGTTATATCTATTTCATTCATCAGTCCTCCAAACTTAAAAACCCCAAAACAATTATTTTAGATGCTATGGCATTCATAGCTAACCACTATTATCTTAGCGGTACAACACTCTCTAGTGCAAGTTTGATGAGGTTTTAGCTGAGAAGTTCGGCCAAAAATTTTCTTGGGGAGAAACTCTGGGTCGATATTTTAGATTCTCTTTGGAACTCTCAATAAAGAATTTATATTCCATTTATAAATCTTTTGTGAGAATATTTATTGTAATAAAACTCCATTTTATTAAAACTCTTGGCCAAAAGTTTGCAAAGTATATAAAAGCAAAAGAGCTTTGTTGTCATTTCTCTCGGGACAACAACTAGCCAATGAAAGAAACTTGGTAATGGCCCTTTGATCTTTAGCATGATAATAAATTGGCCTTGAAGGCTACCAATTACCCTTGCATTTCCCCTGCAACAAAGAATTGGGCCTAGGTACGAGCATTTTTTTCTAGGGTTAGGTATCCAAATCTTTTGCTAGGGTAGGGTATAAACAAATTTTGGAATTGAGTACAATTTCTCCTATCTATTTTGCCATTATCTCTCATTATCTAGATATCTCTATGATCCATAGTGTGGTATCCATTCTAATTCTAAAGTCTCCATTCTCAAAAATCCAATTTCAAGAAACCCGAATGCTACTATTTTTCCATTTTTACTGACAGATGGTTCATTCATTGGTATAACCAGAGATGAGTTATAGCTTTCAATGCCCTCCTTTCCTATATCATTTAATGCAAACAATTGATATGGAGAATAATAGGGACACTCATGTAACAACACCATCTCTTCTCCATAATTCCTCATTACCATACCATGGAAACAACAAAATCTACAAACCAATTCTTCGCAAATATTATTGTAATGATAGTCACCTATTTAGGATGTTGTATGGCAGAAGTTTAGGGAATGTTTTTATGTAGAGGAAAATTTCGGTGAAAAAAGTAGGGTCTTCTAGCACAAAAACAAATTCACCTAATACCCCTACTTGGTAGTTTGGTTAGATGCAATTTCTCCATTAATGTGATAGTGAATAATTCTATTTCTTTATATTGTCCTATTGAAATTACAAAACAATTCTAAATTTTGTTACATAAATTCATGTATTTATTTGATGGATGAAAACCATTGAAAGGATGTGTGTATAATAGTTGATAATGCATCAGTCCATTCTATGAAATATGCATCACTAGAAAGTTACATCATGTTGTAATAAATTTTATGAATACAACAATAAGAATGTGCATTAACATTTCCATACAACTTACATTAACTAGAAACAAATATTGGGATATGATACCAAAAATAAATTACTATGGTAATGTTCTTTGAATCTAGCATTCCATAACTTGCAAGATTGTAATCATGAATTATTAAAAATAAAGAGACATTTTGTGAAAACTCAAAAATGATTTGATTTACTACATAGCGTATCAGTGTTATGGTGTTTCTCCATAAACACCATAGGTCTTGAAATGGTAAACAATGTAAGACAAGATGTCATAATTGAATATGTGAAGGGAAGATGGTATGTGAACGTATATAAATTGAAAAAAGTGTCAAACTATTATAGACATACATCAATTACATAATTTCGTGAGCAATGAACTCTATCCACCATTAGATTAGCAAAAAAATCGTAGTAAGAATTATTGTATCACTTGATAGATACCATAATTTTATGCTATTGCAATGTGTTCTCCAACATTTATGAAGGTGATTGATTTCTTGAGTTCTTCCTCTTTAGGCTATGCTATATTTTTTATTTAATTGTTGTCTCTTAGAAGCAATTTTCACAAGTCCATGTTCACATTACAAATTTTATAGGAATGTGGACTTGAAATCATAGTCGCTATTGTTGGATATTGAGAATTTCCAATAATTTATAGTTCTAGATGGAGAACGTCCCAACTAAAATGGAACAGTATATTCTCAAATGTTTCAAATGGAATCATAACAATTTTAATGTCCTAGATGCACTAGCAATATCTCATTTCATATCAACAAAACATAATACAACTAAAGCGTATGAAAAGTAAAAAATTTCATTATCATATCACACTCATCGTCAAACTTTCCTAGAAAGCCAACTACCCAACGATCAACATTCTCAACCCATTCACTATGATGAATGGCAATTTTTTTGGGAATGATAAGTAACTGCACAAACATGAAATGTAAATTATAAATCTCAAAGGACATAGTCAAAATACTTTCACTAAATACAGAAGAATCTAAAACAAAATGAGACAACTCTCCTTTTTCTCCATTTTCTCTTGTTGTTCCCTCACCTTTTAATGTAAATTTTGTTATTCCCATGTTGACCCTCAATTTATTTTTCTAAATGAAATATACATCCACAACTCAATTATTATCTCTATCTTATTTATATTTTCTTGGACTAGAATTTTCCGTGATTATCTTTTCATGTTTATACCATCTCTAATTTTCTTGCATTTTAGGTAGGTATATTATTAATAGGATGGTCTTCTTCCTTGCAATTCTATTTTTAGATAGAACTTGATAAATTTTGTCTGTAAACAAGTTTCCTTAACCAAAAGAGAGATATTTTTTTCTAGGACAATGAATACTTTTCTTTTGCAAGAAATCAATGTGGACATGAATTAAAGCCTCTAAAATGGTTCTTCATGTGAGAATTGTTGAAAAAAAAAATATGTGAATCATTTTTTTAATGGATGAACATTTTCATAATTGAAGATGCCATCCGTTAAATGCATAACCTTGCTTATTATAGTACAAACTAGTCATTAAGTAGTATGTAATGTTACATTATCTCAACTGTTATGAATTGGTGATGCTTTCCAACATAATAATGTCATAGGTGAGAAACTTTGATGTGATAACACTTTCCTCCTAATGTTTGAGGTTAGAAGCATATTTTATTTGAAATAACTCATTGTTTATTTCCCAACTATTACAATATCTACCACTTACTCTTTTAAAGTATCAAATAGATTTTTTGGCCACATTCTTGGCCTTTATAGATAAGAAACATGTAACAATGTCATCTCCAAAGAATATTTGATGTTACAAGGAGGTATCCCTTTCTCTTAGGAAAGCATTGCTTGAATGAACTCACACATTTCTTATCAAAATTTAATTTAAATGAACAATATTGTTGGTTCATTGTACAAAGTACTAACATATAAAAATATTGTTTGCAAAGGTTTTCATGGGCTAATATTCTATCCTCTTTGTCACCAAAATAAAGAAATGATAAAAGTGGCTTCTAAATTATTACTCCCTTGATTCTCTTGACTTATATTGAAATATTAAGCACAAAATCATGTACATAATTACATTCTAGGTAAAATTAAAAAAAAAGAGCTTCACCACTTTATGGTCCAGAGATAAGTAAACTAAAGGTCTTTGGTGAAGTGGAGATGTATAGTTGATGTAGCCTTAGCCACACATATCCGCAGTATGCATATAAATGCATGTCATATTCATGTTCCCAGAATTTCAATCACATACTTAGGAAAAACTCTCTTAAATCAAGGTTTAATGCTCTTTCAAATAAACTCTATGTGGAAACATTTCATTCAATTATCCAAAGTCTAAACCTTTACAAACCTTCGAGCAAAACCTTATAAAATTCTTCCGTAATCCTTGGTTAATTATTATTATTTGCATATCAATAACGCCCTTTTAACTTGGATTTTAGTATAATACCAACATTAACCATAATATATTTATTCTGCTTTATTTCTATTATAACTCTTGTATAATAGAAATTATACATAAACCGTTTAACGCTTCACTAATTTACCATTCTGCTGATTCACACAATTTTTCACATTTATTGATGCCCAACCTGCACTTCATGTCTCCACCGTTAATTCTCTTCCTTCAGATCCAATGGTTATCGTGTCATATCACGTTCTAAGTAGCATTATGGATAAAATTTAGAAATGCACAAGAAAATTTGTTTTGTTTCCCCCTCAGCGTGCTACGTGTCACCTCCACGTTTTATCGCGCACTCTCAAGGAATTCCACTTACCATCTTATTTCCATGTGATATACTACTTACCATATTTCCCGTTGGAACTCAAAGAAGTTAAAATTCTTTTGAATAACTCATCGAGTTCGCCCAGCATCTTAACTCGTGCTCACATTTGAGAGAAATTACCATTATATTATCACTAGAACGAATGGTCATGATGAACCGACAAATAAACTTTCATAATAGATGCATGGGGTCCATCATCCATGGATAGCTCGCATGCTAGTTCAAACCTGATCATCGTACGATCGTAGGATCTCCTCCCATTGACGATCACAACACTCACGCAACTGTTGTCAGTTTTATTCGTGTTCTACACTTTGTCTTCATCCACCAGTTCATGATCTGAAAGACTTGGTTGTTTACAACATATTCACCTCAAAATTCCACAATGTCACACCTCGCAATCTTTGCAATTTCGCTACAATTTTTGAGCTTATTCGGTGTATTTCTCACATGCCTAGTTCACATGTAGAACTGTCTATAGTCTCGATTGTGCACTTTTGATTGTGCATTGTCCTCTATGTAAATTTTCTCAAGTTTACTTGCACATCTGTATTCCACAGAAATATTCCAAAATTTAAACATCGTTTGTAGTTCAATCACTTTGTGTACAAAATCTAATTCAGGTCGAAACTCTGTATATATATAAAAAAAATATTTATAGAAGGTTTCTTTTCTCGGGCTTGATTTCTAATCAATCCTCTTCACCTACTCTTTGGTACATAAGCTCATAGTTCAAACCTCTATTATCTATCTAAATTCTAATTCACACTCTAACTAACTAACCTTTTCTATGCCTTTTACGCTTACATTTATACAAAAGGTTCTATGAACCAATTCTGGTTCATATCCTTAATAATTTCAACTAAACTCTAATAATCCTCTCAATCCCATAAATCATCAACTAATTCCTAATTTAAGATCTACAATTAATTTCCAAATTTATCAATCCCTATGAACTCTTGACTATAATGATTCTCTCATGTTCCCCTTCATTCAAGAACATTTACAGTATGCCTCTCAATACTTAATTATATCCTATTCTCATAAAATAACTCAAAAACATTAGAATTAAATTAATTTGATGCATAGGAAGCCAACTTCCTTAAAAAACACAAGATCCCTAAATTCTACTAAATGTACAAATTTTTGGAACCATGATGCTCCTACATCAACAGTGAAGACAATAGAAGCTCTCCAAACTCTCCAAAGATTAAATTATATGAGAATGTGAAGTTACGGATGCCTAGTGCGAGGGCTATTGATGCAATGGAAAAAGGGTGTTATCATGAAAACTCATATTCCTAGCTTATGCCCTCACTTTGACTAGAGATGTTGAGAGTGGTTTCTCATTCTAACACGTGACCTAATTGTACTACTTTTGGGATTCTAGTTTAAGTTGTAGTTCCTATTTCCTATTAATAAAATAGATATATGGAGCTATTTTCATTGTGATTCCTACTTTTAGTTAATAATACACCATTGGAAGTGCTAAATCTAAAGAGATCACATCCATTATAGGGGGTTAATTCTCAGATTCCATATGTTGATATTGTATTCATGCGATTCTGATGTTACATTCATGTGATGTTGATATGAATAGATTTTCGCAGTTGATATTGTACATTCATGTGATGCTACGTATGCTTCGAGTTGCATATAATTACATCATATCCTTGATTGATTTAGTTATAGTGGCGTTGGTTATTTTATATTTAAACTTAGCATCAAATAAGTGGTACCTTAGTTTAGTTCCATTTGGGGCCTTTTTATTTTAATGCAAGTTTAATTTACCCCTAGGTGAACTTCAACTTGGTTGGGTCATTAGATGAATATTTTTAAGTTGACATGGGGTCAGCTTGAGGACATTACTTAATTGATGGAATCTTTTGTAAGTAATGGGACAACGAGTATACTTTCCAATTCCATGTTGGAGAACCATAATGCAACCATACAGACAAGTATTGTTTTTTAAATGTTAATTTATTTACGAGTAATAATAATATTTTTAAATTAAAAAATATTGAGAATAAAATAAAATTTCATGATAAATACTATAGAATATATGTTTTCATGATGATTTATTTTAAATAACACAATTTTTGTTGGTAAAGCAAGTTTGATCTTTATTAAAAGTAAATCTAATATTAATAACTAGCCCCCTTATATACATGAACAATGGCATGAAACAACCCCTCCAATGGCCCCTTGCAATATTTATCCATGGGAGGAGAAGTGTCAGGCTCCCACACACATATCATATGCCATTCTAAGGATTATATTAGGCATCCTATGCTATGATTTCTAGTTAACATTTTCAAGTCTACACTATAAATTTAATGTTTAACATGTGATTCTTTAACATGTATTTACTCTAAAAACATATCATTTATAATAGGTGAATGGGTTGAGCTTGAGGTTGGAGGTAATGATTTCGATCCACACATGCCTTTAGTTTCTCATTTGAGTACTCTTCCTATGCGAACCAATCCACTTTACGATAGAGTTGGTTTAGGTAAAACCTGAACATAAATCTTGAAGTGAGATTTTTAATGCAAAAATGATTGAAAATATGGTGTTTTCTAGAGTCTCCAAATTTAAATCAATTGATATGGCTTCCCTCAATAATAAACACAATTCCGAGGGGTCTATTGGGCATGGTACAAGTATAGGTTTGATTGCTAGTTAACATGTTCAAATATATGGTATAGATTTAATGTTTAAAATGTGAAAAAATTATTCTTTCACAAGTGTTTATTGTGAAAAATTATTATCATCTACAGGTAAATCAATTGAGCCTTGGGTTGGCCATATAGATTCTCAACCACATGTCTAGGAGTGTTAAGGTGAAATCTAAAAGTAAATATTGTTCTAGACATGTTTAGTGTAAAATTTATCATGTGTCTCATACTTGTGTGAGATTGAAAATTTTGTTTTCTCTAGGGCATAATATCCCTGAGTTTGTTTCCTCAGAAGGGGACAATCATCCTCTGATGTACAACTCATATAATGATATAGTTTTTCCACTAGATATTTTAAATGTGGACATTTTTTAAATATGAATTGTCCAAGTGCAATTTATTTATATTTAAATAATATCTGAACATTTAATATGTTATAGGTTTTGATCACCCTCTTAAGGGACCTCATCATAGAGGGAGAGATCGTAGAGTGGAATTATATGACTCTATTTACCCCCTTCCTAGAGATGTTCCCGAGGAGATTCCTTAGGAAGAAAACATCACTATGCTTACTATTGATGGGACAATGGAGCATTTCACAAGATTGCATTAATGAGCTAGAGAATAAAAATTTCTTTATCCCTACTAGATATTGTCTGCAAATAGTTTTGCACAATTTGGATATTTTCATAGAGATGTATCATGGGGTTAGACTAGTAAACAAGGTTTTATTTTATATGATACATCTGAGGAGATCAATTATTAGTAGACGCTCCTATAATGAAGTGAAAAATAGGGTCACCAAAGAAATGGCCTTCGCATTATTTGACTTGCGTTCCGAAAACAAAAAATCTCTAATGACCCTAATATTACACCATTTATTTATTAGATGTTCTGGTGTACATAGGTAAGTTCCCAATAATTATGAGGTGGCACAATATTTTGTGAGCATTTTGTACACTGAGTTTCGTGAGGACATGGATCCCAGTTATACGGACATGAGATCTAAATTACATGAAGTTGGGAAAGTTATTACATTTGAACGACTTGATGTTATGTGAGATGATGGATTCACAACTCCAACACCTTTTTTATCACCTTGACCACTTAGTGGTTTCACGTCCAAATGGGCTTGTTGTTGCATTCAACACAACAACTAAGGAAAGGTAGAATATTACAGAGTTTATTTAGGATTCTTTTTTTTTGTGGGGGTGGGGGGCATTTGTCTTAAGGAAGAGATAACATTCAGAGAGTGAGGAATAAAGTACACAATTTTTTAATATCATGAATGTGGTGTTGAGAGAGATGGATAGACTAGATCTCGAGAATTATGTAGCATCTTATAGAGATCATTGTGTGTGATACATGGCTCATGACATTTAGAACCTTAGCAAGGTATATTATAGGAAGCTATGATTAATGAAATATAAAATCATATTTAGAATATTATATATAATGCATTTTACATAAAAATATTGTGTTAAATTGTATATACATTTTATCTCTAAGAATGAGTTATATATTTATTCAAACTTAAATTCATTTTTCATCGACATTTTAAAGTGGTGAATTCCTCACCAGAGTGGATCAATTTCTTCCTCATGAACATTTTTATGTATAGGTAGCACGAGTATTAATGTGGAGATAGATTTTTTCATTGAAATTCCAAATGACTTTAAATAACATAAATTTTATGATGTGGCTCATACATTTAGGTAAAACATTTAGGTTATTTGGACAAACAGAGAACTCAATGAAGAGATAATACATACACAATTTCCACAAGTGACACAGGTACCGATAAATATTTCTAAAAATATTTTATTTTCTTTAGTATACTTCTAAATTCAGTTTACAAAAAGTGATGAGGTTATGGAAACTAAGGCCCAAGGATATGGTAGACAATCTCCACTAGGAACATAGGTATTCATTAAACATTTTAAAAAATATATATTTATTTTTTAATATATATTTATTTTCCAACACTTATAAATTATTATTTTCACTTTTCAAGGAAAAAAATATGATGAGACAAGAAAAACTTAAGAGAAAGGATATATATACACCGTTCAGTGCTTCTAGTTGTTTTGAGTGTTTCAATTTTTCTTAATTTCTGGAGCAATATATCTTTATATACTAATGCATCTTAGATTTGTTGTTTTATTTCGTGATTTCAAGTTTTAAGCAACCTATGTTTATAGTTAATTTTTTACTAGTAAAAAATATGAATACCATAGTTTGAAGTTTAACATGCAAAGGTACAAAAATGTAGCTCAGGTCTTCCTAATATTCACCTTTCCTTATTTGTGATATTTGTCAAGGTAATAATATTAATAGGTGAACTAAGTCACCATTTGATCTGAAATTAAACAGGAACACAATAAAATACAGATATAATAAAAAATATAGAGATGTAGAAAAAATAATGCTTCATTTCATTCATATGATAATACTGAACTATGTTTACAAACAAAATGGAAATAAACTAGCTTGGACAATGGTAGCTTGTCTCTGAGAAGAGATGTGGTGGTTATGTGCCTCTGAACTATGTTACAATGAGGCTTGAGGGCCTATTTATTATTGAATAGCAAGGGAAAACCCTAAAAACACGAAACCCTAACCCTATGAGATGGAACGCCAAGAATTATGGGCCTCGTTGGGGTTAGCTGGGTACCCAACTTCTTAGGGTCGTAACATGGTCATATGATCATTGTTTGGTGCATATGATACCTTGTTGGAAATGTCTCTTTGAGTACTAGAGTATTTGTTGTAGGCCTTTGCATATGGCTATGGGCCTGCTACGGACCACAAAAAATTTTCATATAGGGGGTCAAAACTACTCTAGATGTTCAGGACCCGAAAAATTGTTAAAAATAGGAAATGTTGAAATAAACAAGCAAATAGATGAAATTGACTGGAGTTGTAGTTAGAATATGTGTGTGGCTACCAATATACACCTAGATCTGTCCTCCCCGCTTAGGAAGCAATGGTCTCCATTGTGTGCAGAGCCTGGATGAGGTGAGTAAATTTTTGTTCAACTTGTTCCTTGGTGAACCACTTACCCTAGTCAGGGCTTTGGCATGCTTTTACAACCTGATATAGTTTGATCCTATATTAGTGAATTTTCTTGATCTGTGTGTCCATGAGTTGATCGATTGTGGCCTATTCAATTCAGTCTAGGTTTAGCTCTATTGGTATGGGTTGTTCTACAATGTCAGATTTGTCCAACAATGGTTGCAAGTATGGCCGAAGGTGGTATGCATCAAACACTAGGTGTAGACCAAGGAACAGAGGGATGCTAAATTCAAAGGCATTGTCCCCTATAGCCTTGTTGATGGTGTATGGCCCATATAGGAGTGGGCAAAGCATGTGGTGGGTTCCAGCGAGGCACTCCTTCTGAAAATGTAGCCAAACTTTGTCGCCCAACTGGAACTTGTGTGACAATTGATGTTGATCATGGCACTGCCTATGCATAGCATTAGATCTATCCTATACATCATTAACCTTCTAGAAGACGTGTTGAATGTGATCAATAAAGTTCTTAACCCTATCAACTTCATATTCGATGTAAGCCAAATCAGCGTGAGTAGCTACAAATCGTATGGCCACATCAATGGGACATAATGGCTAAAATCCCAACCTTACCTGAAAGGGTATATTTCCCGTTGAGCTATGGAGAGCTTTGTTGTAGTTGTGCTAGATATAGGGGAGGATTTCATCCCATATGTGTGGATGCTTCAAGTTGTACATTCTTATAATGTGTACGATCATCTTGTTGACAACCTTTATTTCGCCATCAGTTTGGGGGTGGAACATCGTGGATTTAGTGAGTTTGGTATCTAAAACTGACCAAAGACTTGAGAAAAATGGACTTATTAATATTTTGTCCCGATATAATATAAGAAACTGTGGGGTCCCAAAGTGTACCCATACTCGCTCAAAGAAGAGCTTAGCAGTGGCCTCTTTTGTCATACTCTTCTCGTAGGCCACCATGATGGCCATCTTAGAGAATCTGTCAACGACCATGAAAACATAGTTATTGTCATGCTTAGTAGAAGGAAGGCCCAAAATGTAATCCATGGAGATGGAGTCCCAAGGTCGACTAGGAGTAGTCATACGAGTATATACACCTTGTTTCTTGAAGGTTGGTTTGGAAATG
The DNA here is from genome assembly GCA_000404065.3 of Pinus taeda. Taxonomy (NCBI): domain Eukaryota; kingdom Viridiplantae; phylum Streptophyta; class Pinopsida; order Pinales; family Pinaceae; genus Pinus; species Pinus taeda. The sequence continues at coordinate 115,344 of APFE031492361.1, read as the reverse complement.
GCATAGGCAGTGGAGGATCTAATGTACTTCACAACATCCTAGCAAAGTTTTGACCAATAAAAATACTTCTGTAGTATTGCCATTGTTTTCCCTACTCCAAAATGTTTAGTGAGTTGACTGTAGTGTGCCTTACTTGAAGGAACACAGATTTGTATGAAGTGGCGTAATAGTGCATCCTGGAGATGAAAATTTGAAACTTGCTTCCCTTCGAGGACTGTCTAGTATGTCCTCTCAAATTTTGGATTGCCTTGTAAAGATGCAGCCGCCCTGAAGTATGGTTCCCAAAAGAGTTGAGCACAGTGATCAATGCCATGACTGGTAGTCAGCTAAGGCAGTCTGCAACATTAATGGTTCTGCCCTTCTTGTACTTAATGTTAAAATGGAATTGTCGTAGGTATGTGGACCATTTTTTATGGCGATCGTTCTGCAACATCCCTTATGTATGTATGAATTGCAGGGGTTTGTGGTCTCTATGGATGACCGTTTCCTTCCCCATAATATAATGCTTCCATTGACTCCAGCTTACAAAATGGAATACATTTCTTTATCGTAAGTGGGATACTTTCAGACTATGTCTAAAGGTGTCTCACTATGGTAAGCCACTGGATGCCCCTGCTGAGTAAGAACTTCACCAATAGCATAATCAAAGGCATCTCTCTCAATCTCAAATGGTTGTTGCAGGTTTGGTAATGTGAGCACTAGTGCAAAGTAGAGGCAGTGCTTCAACTCAAAAAAAGCCTTCTGTTGGGTTTCATACCAAAAACACTTTTCTTTCATTCTGCCCTTGGTGAATTGACTCAATGTCCAAGTGATATGAGAGAATCCTAACATGAACCTATGGTGGAAATTGGCAAGACCTAGAAAGTTGAGGAGCTCTGTTAGAGTGGTTGGGGCTACCCAATCCTGAACGACTTGTATCATGTCTAGGTTCACATACACACCATGATCATCAATTATGTACCCTATATATTGAACCCGAATCATGCCAAAAGTTCATTTCTCCAAATTGGCACACATATTGTGTTGTCACAGTGTTTGAAGGACTTAATGAATATGTTGGATGTGCTCTTCCCAACTTTGGCTAAAGATCAAGATGTAATCTAAATACACCACCACAAATGCATTGGTGAAGGATCTCAAGATGTTCTCCATAAATCTCATGAAGGTTGCAGGGGAATTTGTCAACTCAAAAGGAATGAAAAACCATTTGAACAGAAACTCCTTGATTTGAAGGCAATCTTCCACACATCAGAGGTTTTGATAGGCACCTGGTGATAGCGGAACCTCAAGTCAATCTTGTTGAAATATTTGAGCCACTTGAGCTGGATGAGAAGGTCATCAATCGATGGGATTGGGTACCTATTCTAGAAAATGATTGTGTTCAACACCATATAGTCAACACAGAGTCTTCAGGTCATATCCTTCTTCTGTATCAATAAAATCAGGCTCTTGCAAGGTGATGAGCTTGGTTTGATGAGCCCTTTCTACAATAGCTCCTAAATTTTCCTCTTGATCTCATCGTTCTCATGAACAGAGCCTCAATAGATCAGTCCATTTACTATTGGCATGCCCAATGTCATATCCATGGAATGCTTAACCAAACAGTGCAGTGATGCCCTATTAGGTGAGGCAAAAATGTCCCTGTACTCCTCCACGACATTGTCCATCTGTTGTGGTTCTCTGGAGGAGCCCTATCTAGAAGTTGTGCCCACAATCTTCTTCTTTACCTGAAGATAAATAGATAGGAAAACAAATATCCTAGTTTGCAAACTGAACTTACTGCATTTCTTTGCAATGATGAAAGAGATGGAAGTTGTCGGGGCTATCTTTGGTATCATGTACAACTTATTTACCAAAGTAATAATCACAGAGTGAGGCCTAGATGCATAAACAACATGTCACTGCCACAAGTACGGTTGTCCTAATAATACATCTCAAACTTCAAGAGGAGAAACATCACACAGTACCTCATCCATGAAGCGCTTGATTCTGTAGGGAAGGCGACACTGTTGGCTGCCGCATAGATCTCGTCCATGGTGAAGCCACCTGATGGTGTACAGATGTAGAGGTTCTATCTTCGGTAGGCCCAAATAGTTCAAAATATTTGCTGAAATGAGTTTCTTTTGGCTCCTGCCGTCGACAATGAATTGCAATAGAGAACCCTTCATCCACATTTGTGAGTGGAAGAGGCATTCCCACTCCTCTGGATCTTCAGGCTCATTATTTTGGATCTTAGTGGTGGCCATGGTGGAACTGGGCTCTGCATGAATGATCTTCTTCTCTTTTTCATTCCCCTTGCCGGGTTCTAACTTAGAGTTGGAACATGTATATGATTCAGAAGCCTTCAGCTCGGCCACTAGTGACTACGTGGCTTTGCACTCACTTGTGTTGTGGGTGGAGCTCTTATGGAACTCACACCATTTTCGGTGGTTTGTAATGGGTCGCCTCACCTTGGATTTGACCTTTTCATTGTGGTTTAGGGCACCTTTTCCTAGCTTTGGATTTGCAGATCCAAAGTCTCGCTTCATCTGTTTAAAATTTTGCTCAATCTTGATATAATATCAGTATGACATGCCAAGCGAGGAGATGTCTAGGGACTCCTTCTCATCCAAAAGTAATTGCATAGATAGTTTTGGTTCTTGAGTACCAAATTCCGCTCATAATCATTGATAGCCAACTTCGTGTGTAGGGTACGGAAAACATTTTTGAGCTCTGGCACATCTTCGTCCCTTCCGTGTTGTAGTGTGGTCCACTTTATGTATTTGTCTTCATAGCTCCCAACAATATAATATTGTTCCTTGATGGCATCTCAGAAAGAATCCCAAGTGGGTGCAGTTGAAAATAGTGAGGATTCTCTCTCATCCTTTTGTTCATACTATGTTTCCCACCAATCCTTGATGTGGGGTGACTTTGAGAAGTGAAAAAGTAATATTTTCTCAATTGGAAAAGTCATGAACTAAAAAACATCCTTTCAACAGATTCAACCATTTATCTACCATGTCTACATCTATCTGGCCCTCAAATATGGGAATATCAAAGTTAACTTGTACCTTAAAAGTAGTGGCACCTCTAGAGTGACTCCTAGATGAAGATGCCTCATTTGTGGGTAGATGTCAAAGGATCTGGGAAAACCTATCCATCATCGCATTCCTCTGTCACTTAAGGGATTCATTGAGCAATATTTTGAGAGGATCTCCAATCGCCTCGTCTTTCTCTTCTTCCCCCATGGGAGGTCGTTGAGGTTTGCAAGGTTGGTCTTGCAAAGGGTCAACCAGATCAATCCCTAACTCCTTATACCCTTACCTCATTATGGACATGGAAAGAGAGATAGAGAAAGAGAAGACATCTTTGATGCCACTAATCCAAACTTAAACAAGAACACAACAGATTATAGATATAACCACAAATATAGAGATGCAACATAAATAGCACTTCATTTCATTAATATTAGAATACTGAACTATGCCTACAAACAAAATGGAAATAAACTACCTTGCGCGATGGTAGCTTATCTCTGAGAAGAGATGTGGTAGCTACATACCTATGAACTATTTTATGATGAGGCTCAAGGGCTTATTTAATAGAAACATAAAACCCTAAAAAACCAAAAACCTAACCCCAGGAGATGGAACGTCAATAGTTTGTGGGCCCAATTGGGGTTAGTTGGGAATCCAACCTCCTGGGATCATAACTTGGTCATATTATCTCTATTTGGTGCTTAGGATACCTTGCTGGAAAGATCTCTCTGAGTACTACAGGATTTTTGATAGGCCCTTGAGCTTCAGACCTCAAAACATTGTCGTTGAGGCAGTCAAAAATGCTCCGGAAGTTTAGGACTCAAAAAGGTGCTAATAATAGTAAATGTTGAAATAAACAAGGAAACAGATGAAACCGACTAGAGGTCTAGGTAGAGTACATGGATTCCTACCAATATCCACCTAGATCACCATTTTTAATTCTCCCATTTGTCCCCTACTTGTCTTAGATCAAATCCTATACTGACATATTTTTAAAATTAGAAATTATAGCTTTCAAATTGAAATCCACTAGCCATAAGTTAAATTTCCCAAAAGTGTATCGCACCTAGGTTAAATACTTTAGAAACAATGTGTTGTGTCATTCCTTTCACATTAAAATATGAATATACCAACGACAAGGTTCTAGATCTACCTATGTCACATCCAAATTGAAACTTCTAGTGCAAAGGTATTCTTACATCGAAAATTTAGTATCAAGTTTTATTTTTCTCGATCATAAGGTGAAAAACTCCCTAAATTAGTAAAAAAACAAAATTATAGGTGCTTTCATTGCAAATTTGTGGTATGAGGCTTGGTGTGAATTTGAATTTGAAGAAGAGAACAAGTAGTGGTGGGAATGTCTGTGGAAGACTAAATAAAAGAAAAAACATCCTCTTGTTGGACTTTTATAACGAGGTATTTGCATGGGAGGATATTTTTAGAATAGGCTCATTTTCAAGAAGTTGATGTCCACTATGTAAAGGGGTACCAAAGTCTCTTCTTCTGTGATTTTCATATTGTAACTGACAACTTCTTTGATTCTAGATTTTATATGGGAAGTGATCTTATTCATTCAGATTTAATATGAAAAAAGATCTTATTCATGAGTAGTTAATATGAAAAATGATGATATTTATCCATTAGTATACTTTCAACCTGTATTAAATTTTTGTATTTTTGGTTTAATCAAATAAACTAAATAGTTTCTGAAATTTATTTATAAATGAAAATTTAATAAAATTGGCTTTCAAATATTTCCCTTATATTTTTAGATCTTTAGTCTCCATTTGGTTATAGTCATTTTGTTATCTCTCTAATTCAATATGTTATTTTTTTGTATACAATATGTTTTAACACATTTGTGTGCAATCTCCAAGGTCTTCAAGTCTAGTGCTTACTTCAAACAATGGTAAAGATATTCTTGCTTCCTTTGGTGGACACAATGGAAGGTATTTCGTTGATGAAAATAAATTAGTGTGAACCTAGATGCATATGTAATATCAAAGTCACTACTATAGTTGAAATTTGTTCCTTGTTCCTAAGTCAAAGTCACTATTATGTAATATATAAAATATTTAAAAATATATAGTATTATCAACATGACCCTCCATTTTTCTTTTCTAGAGATCTAATAATATAATATTCTCCAATAATCTAAAGGGAAGATATTTTTAAGGCACCATGGGAGTGTATACTATTTAGAAAAGGTTCCTTATCTAAGGATGCGGTTCCCTAAACATTTATAATGTTCCCTCTTTTCCAATAATGATGTCTTGATATGAGGCTACGAAGGACCATATGGTTTCCTTGAAATTTTGTCACAAAAATCTTACCTAGATCTCAAATGATCACCAAAACTCTTGAAAATCCCTTCTAGTATAAATCAACTTCTTCCAAATTTTAATTAACATGTGCCAATTTAAGAGTTCCTGCTGAGCACTTAGTTTCTTGAGTGAAAACTATAGTTGTCTTGTTTGGCAAAGACTTTTCTTTCATCATTTTATCCTTATCTACAAAAATAAGATATGACATATTCCATAAGAGTACATTCATTCAACCTTGTTTTAGGGCGGGTTAGAAAAATGTGTCTATAGTATTAATCCTACTAGCATTTATTAAATTCCACTTTCCTATTGGATCCTGATGGTGTTAGTATTTCTTCCTACTAATGCTACAATGTCCCTTTTATTATTCAAGTTGTTCGTTTTAATGCGAAAGACATGCTACCACCAATTTTTTCTGCGCTACTATTTGCTGTCCCTCTATCCTATCTCATCTATCTATGGATTATTACTAATTATTGCTTTTTTTCCATTAAACCTCTCATTACCATACTTATATTTTAGTTTCATTATATCTCCTCCATCTGCTCATACTTTAATAACTCTATATAGTGTTTTTTTTGTCCCCGCTTCACTCCTATAAGACTTGACTGCTCCCTTTCATGTTTTATGTACTTTTGGTTTCCACTTCCATTGTCTTTATTTTCTTAAGCTATCCCATTTTATTTTTTGGATTTATTTACAACCAACACCTCCTCTTTATTTTATTCATATATATATATTATGTTGAGTGATTTACATTATCCTTGTAATGTAGTTCTCCTGAAGTTCATGGTTTCTCTTCTTTCCCTCTTCTTCATTACTGTTCATTTGTAGGGACCTTTTCTTACTCATGTGCTACTATACAATTGTTTTTCCCTTGGACTTGGGTAGAATAATCTTTCTCCTTTCATAGCTTTTATGAACCCTTGATAGTTTCTTTATACTAGTGACACGTTCCACATAAATGGTCATACTAATGACACATCATATCTTAGAAAGGAGCATATTTGCAATATAGGTGTTGTTCCTATATATCATATGTATAAGAAATATTAATGGATTTAAAGACTACTTTATAGACATTTATATAAATACAAACATAACCATTTACCTCTAAATCTAGTGAATTTTGTCTTTTAACATAGTCCCCTAAGGCTTTTTCAATTCCAACTAAAGTTTCCCTTTCCCAAAATTCTAGTAGTAGAGAATGCAGTTGGATCGAAACTAGCCAAGGGATAAGTGCTCTAGTTATGTCCAAAATCGCTCTGTCTAATACTATAGATGAATGGTCAACAAGTTGAATAAATATGACCTTTTTTCAAAAAAAAAATCCATATCCTCTATTTTAGTAAAAATCAAGCTAAAGAACCCTTCACCCCGAGCTTGAACTCAAAAACCATTTTTAATCTTTTAGGTAGATGAAATCTACCTTTTTAATTCCACATCAAATAGTCAAAGGCCTACAAACTTGCAAATAATGGCATGTTCATTGATATATTGGACATATGTCCCTATTGTTTGAATTTTTTCTTTATAAGGTATTCTTTATTGATTTTTTCATACAACCTTCAAGTTTTTCTAAACTATTTGTTTTTGGGAAACCTACTTCGAGCTTCTTTGGAATTCCTACAACCTGTCATTTTACCATCACCCATCCCCTTGTAGGTTTGATGGTTATCAGACTATTAGGTGTCTACCCTTTCTAGTGAATCCATGATTTCCTAAGAGGAGCACTTAAGATTCCAAATCCTTGATAGATACACTAAACCTAACATTGAATTTCATATTCCTAATTCATCATACAACACACCTTACCTGAATCTACTTTCCTATGTCTAGGAGGAATAAGAGTGTTACATGTACAATTTCTTTTGAAAGATTCTAGTGTAGCTCAGAAACAATGGTCGACATGATCACTATATTGTTTTTCTGAGCCATAATAGCATTCCAGCCATATTTTAATTTACTCTTCAACACTAAATTCATTTGTACATTTTACATTATTAATATTAACCAAGAAGTGACACTTTGAAGTGGAGATTGTGGACATGATCCCTTACATGAAGAAATTAAATATGTTGCAAGGATGGTTATGATGCCTTGGTTGGGTTCATGGAAAATAAGGACAAAAATAAAATGATAATGTTTGTTTGATCAATACATTGAGATGTTGCTTCCAGTTTATAAGCGTTATAAAATGGCTTCACTTATATATTAAGATTCTAGATCATTATCTTTTAACAAAAAATATGTTTATCATATTTATAATTATCATGATCTTGTTATATATTGAATATGGAAATAATTATGTAATTGGCAGTGAGGGGAAGGAGGATATTGGGAGGGATCTAAGGAATAATTTGGTAATTATTGTAAAAATGCATCGAAAAAAATGAAGTCAATTATATGTCTAACATTACCATTATTGTTTTTAGGTTAAATTTTTTTATTGATAAATTTTATGGGCTCCAAAGTTAATGAGTTTGTCTCTTTTCTACAAGAGAGAATGGTTTTGATGAATTCAATACCAAAAATGAATTGGCCATAGATTTTGAAATATAATTGTTGCTTAGTTGGAATTGGAGTAATAAAAGAATATTGTTAAATCTATATTGGCCCAGTCCTCTCAGACTCCTAGGGAACATCTAGTCCTAAGAAAAGATAAGTGAAATTGCACTCTTTCAAAACAAAATAAAAAATAAATTGAGATGTTTATCCTAATTTATAAGTGTTATAAAATGGCTTCACTTTTATATTAAGATGGAAAATAATTATCTTTTAACAAAAAATATGTTTATTACATTTATAGTTATCATGATCTTGCTATATATTGAGGATGGAAATCATGATGTAATTGATGGTGAGGGGAAGGAGGATTTTGGGAGAGAGCTCAGGAGAAAATTGGTAATTATTGTAAAAATGCATCGAAATGGATGAAGTCAATTCTATGTCTAATATTACCATTGTTATTTTTAGGTTAATTTTTTTATTGATAAATTTTATGGGCTCTAAAGTTAACGAGTTTGTCTGTTTTCTACAAGAGACAATGGTTTTGATGAATTCATGACCAAAAATGAATTGGTCATAGAATTTGAATTATATATATTCCTTAGTAGGATTTGGAGTAAGAAGAGTGTCTTGTTCAATCTATATTGTCCTAATCCTCTAAGATTCCTTGGGACATCTAGTCCTAGGAAAAAACAGATGAATTTTCACTCTTCCAAAAGGAAATAAAAGAACTTGATTAAAGATATATACACCAACAACAATTGTGGATTTTAGTAACTTTGTACATTAATTCTCCATTTAAAACATAGCTCCACAGTAACTCTATAACATAACTCTATAAAAAATGTCATATAGAGTTACTGTGGAGTTCATACAAAGTAAAAAGGGTACATTAATCCTTCATTTAGAATTACTTGTATTTATTAAGTTTATATGGTTATATTGGGGTTTCTTACATTATTTTGTATCTTTCATCATGCCCATAATGGATGTTAGAGATGCATAGAAAAATTAACAAGCACAAAACATCTAAGCTATTTCAATTGACTGTTAAAATTAACAATGAAATCTTCCCATCCTAAGGATGGTACAACTCAAGTTTCGAAGAAAAAAACATTTGAGGTAGCACTGAACTAAAGTTGCAAAATATTCCAAATAAATCTTCATGTTGGAGTAATTTCCTCAATTGGAAAAGCTAGATTATGTTTATCTAGCAGTGGTATAATGCCTTATATTTTTAAAAGCATCACCATTATTTATATAAAATATTTTCTTACCTCTCTACTTTAATATTCTATTTTTTTATATATGAGTATTTTTTAACACATTTGTATCCAATCTCTAGGGTCTAATTCTAGTGATTTCTTCAAACAATGGTGAATATATTATTGTTACCTTTGGTGCATACAAGGGAAGGTATTTTCTATCCAAAAATAAATTTTCTTTTAGAACCATCACCATCCTTACTCCTTACATAACATTTTATTTCTTACTCGATTACTGTACCATCTAGCTTGTCATAATTATCTTGATACACTAAAATAACGCCAATACAAAGTTATTTCTTGTTGTACCCAATTGTTTTTCTAAAATGGTAGTACTCATGTTTTTTATAATTGTATGTAGGTTTATGGGCTTTTATATTTGTATGCATGCAACACCATTGTATATTGCACCTAAAACTCCCTCATTGGTATTCACTTTAAATTGGCTTCGTCAATTTGAAAGAATAGGAAGAACATATTTGGAGTTGCACCTAATTATGAAAAGAGTGGAGGTCAGTGATTAACACATTATGTATCTTGCTTAGGACGTAGTAATTTGGGTGCAACATATTCTTATGTGTCTTGGGCATGAAGTGCAATTATTTTTTATCCCAAAGTACCATTACCATTACATATATTGACTATGATGTGTTTCCATTTCAAAAATAATAAATTGTTGAGACAAGTTTGAATACATGTAAGCTTTACACATGCACACTCACTTTATTTATGATTTAATTTTTTACTAATATTATTTTAATCTTTAATATTTTTATTTGATATTGATAAATTTCCCTTAGACACCCAAATTACTAACACTAAATAAATAACTCAAGAAACAAAGCAGGTAAAATTCCTAATTGAAATTTCTCTCTATAATGAATTATCAAAATAATCTTGATTTCTCTCTTCATATAAGTGGAGGAGAATTGCCATAAATTTCAAAAAATTAAAATACTTTAACTTAAATTTTTAGAATTTTATTACATATTTTAGAATTAAAAAAATAAAATTAAATATTTTTATTATTTATTAGAAAAATAATAATAAAAAAAATTTATTGAAAATTTAAATAGCCCATCTGTATAACATCATATTATAATATAAAATATTGATGATTTAAATTATAATTTTGAAACAAATTACTATAAAAGTAACATAAATGTTATATGAGGAATTTGTATGAGCATATTCTATAGCCACATAAATAAATATTAGGAAAATATTTAGTGCTATATTTTAAAATCAATTTAAGATTTCATATATCGGATTATAATTGAAACTTTAATTTAACGATTAATGGATCTCTTTCTTATAATTACAGATAGGTTAAACATGAAATTTTTACTTACAAGAAAATTAAATGAATGCGTGTACAGAATTGATTGTCAAAATTATTGGAGATTTTTGAAATAATGTGATATTTTTTCATGAATGCACACTTATTCATGTTCAAGTAGCTTGAGTAGCTTTAACGTAAGGCCCTGAAACTGATGTAAATATTTAATTTTACTATGGTAAATAAAAGACTACTGGAATTAACAGTTGGAATTTAATTATATTGTTTCTCTTGTTTTAAGTAATGATTCTTGAAAGTTAGAATTTCCCAAGAAAGGGAAGGCCAGACAGTTGTGGAATTTTTCCCAAACCCTAACCGTCTTTCCCTAACTGGAAGGGGTTTCCAGATGAAAAGGGAAGGAGGACGGAAAAGGAGGGGTTCTTTGTGCTGTAAGGACAAACAGGGGAAGGGAGAAGAAAGAATTTGGCTAAGTCTGGTAAACACCAGATAGTCGGGCACGGAGTGCCAACAACTTGTTGACGGAGAGTGGTCCTGCAAGTAGAACGGAAGGGAGGTTTGGTTCTTGAGGAACAAGTCTCGTGGATGGGAGGCAAATTATAAGAAATTGGAAACAGGTAATCTCGATTTCTGTGAAAAGGGATAAGTATCTGAAGAACCAGGTAAGCAACTGAACCCTGTAAACTATTTCTTTTCTTTCTCAAAAAAAAGGGGTAGAAAAGCAAATGAACAGTAATTATTATCTAAGTTCAGACTGCATGATGCTGTTCATTTTAACATAAAGTAAACAGTACCTGGTGGAGTAATTTAACATAGAAACATAGCATAGTCTACTATAATGAAAACATAAACAAAGTACATGTATCAGCATTGCAACATAACAGGATTGGCAATGAATTAATTGGCTATTCTCTGTCTACATATAAATATTAACCCGTGTTGTACATTAGAAAAGACCATGAGAAATTCTCACCTATTAAAAAAAAAATGGAACCTGATTAGGAACAATGTAATTAGGAATTAATTTATCCGCGATGAACAGACAATTGTTCAATGCAAGTTACCCAAGAAACTGAACAATAAAATTCAAGAACAATGCTAAAGATTAATGGACTTGCAACTTCATCTGGAGGAATTACCACGAAACCCCTGCCTCGTATCGAATGAATGACAGGACATGGGTCAGGAACGGATTTCGTAACTCATAAAAAGGGTTTTAAAATAAGATCTTAAGCCAAGTTCCAGAACGAGATTCAGAGGATTTCGTTGGAACGACGAACATTTCAGGTTACCGAAAGTATCCACATAGAAGATTCAGGAAAACAAAGGTCGTATTCTCCTGCTACAGGAGTAATGACTATGAACATTGATAATACTAAACTCAGGTAGGGCCACAATAACATAACGAAGTATGTAAACATGGGTTAATTCATACGAAATTTAAGGGTTCATATAGCTACCGGAGTCGACACAACGGTCGTGGTTAGAACCCTGTGTACAAGAAAACTATCTAAATAATAAACCATAACAACATTTGAAAATAGAATTACCGGCTCTTGGAAAATTGGGGAAAATACTAAGAAGGTTGACTATCCATTCCAGAAAATAGAATTCCCACTGCAAACGAAAGAGCGCACTGGACTCAGTGGTATAAAAGCAATCTGAGTAATAATAACACACGAGATTCAGTAAATCAACGTACCCATTGATTTTAATACAAAGCTGTTAAACATAACCACTGTATTCCAGAGCTAAAAATATTTTATGGCAGCATAATGAAGAAAAAATGATACTAGGAAATAGTACAAAAGTATATATATAAGGAACGAGAAATTTACAATACAAAACAGTCTTTCCAGTAACCAAATGCATAAACCCAGGACTGGGTATAATACATGCGGAAGAATTAACAAATGTTCAGCTGTAGCCGACTGAATAAATACAGTACATAGCTAACCTAACTCGCTCGAAGTCGGGTCGACTCTGTGCATGAACTACATCTATGAATTTCAGAATAGTAGACCCGGAAAGATTTCCATTCACCCAGCGGCACATAAATTAACTACAGTAAAAAAAAAACCAGTAAAGGAGTATTGCTCCTCCTTAAGGCGACATTGGTGACTGAAAGACCAGCACTCAGGAAGGGCTGAGAGCCATGGCGAGCTGATTAATTACCACCCTTTGAACAGAGACTTACCAAAGAGCGATGGGTCCTTGCCTAAGGATGATGGCCTTCCCCATTCATGAACTGGCATGGTTCCATTTGTCTGCAAGCAACAACAACACATGCAGGGGATTAATGAAAACTGCTAGGAATTTGACGATTACTTCAGAATACAAAGAAAACAAGCCAACCAAATGAACGTTAAATCAGGTTAAGGCATCCGCTCTCACTTGTGAAGCCATCGCCATCGTCAACCAAGGAGTTGGGCTTCAACCGGCTTCTTACTTCGAATCCATTCCGCGGAGGTAAATTCGCACCAAAGCAAACCTCCACCAGAAATCTACAACCAAATGAATTCGTTGTCGATGCTTTCGAGGTTGATGAAAATGTGAAGAGGTCACCACCATCCGATCGCGAGGGAGAAGCACCACCGTGGATCCAGATGTGGATCCCGAGCAGATCTGGTGAGACCGGACGGTCCACTAGGTGATCACACGTAAATACAACAAAGAATTTAATAAGTTTAGGTATTATAACTGGCCCGTCTTAGGGTGAGGCAACCTCATAAAACGAGGTTTAATATTAAACACAGTTCAGTATTAATTGGTGTATGTATTATATCTGGCCCGCCTTAGGGTGAGGTGGCCTCATAAACGAGGCCTTAACATTGTTGAATAAATGAGGTTTAATATTTAATATAGCAGAGTATTAAATGGCGTGTGAATTACAACTGGCCCGCCTTAGGGTGAGGCAACCTCATAAAATGAGGTTTAATATTAAACACAATTTAGTATTAATTGGTGTATGTATTATATCTGGCTCGCCTTAGGGTGAGGCGACCTCATAAACGAGGCCTTAACATTATCAAACATAATACAGTTGAATAATCTCTTGGGAATTGAATGCGCCTTGAATTCCATGTAACCCCATATTTGATACATATGGGTAAGACCGTAACAAGTAGTAAAATGTAATAAGTGAATGATATTAATAGTTAAATAAAAAAAAAAAATTATGACGAGAAATATTACAAGTGGTATCAGAGCAGAGGTTTCAAAACTGTGGCCTCTGGGAGATAAATGAGTGAAACAGATTGTTCTTATGCTATATATAATTTATTTGTTTTTGTTATGATTAATTATTTCCTCTGAATAGGTTCTTAGGAAGAAAAGGAGTCAATTAAAATGAGAAGGGCAGGTAGCGGACCCCATGGGTTCGTAGCTGGTGAGGGATCTACAATAAGCCCTGGAAGAAACCCGGAGTTATGGGTACAGATTGGGGAAGAGACTCGAAGTACAAATCACGCAATACTGGAATCCATACAAGAACTGAGGAACGAAATAGAACGATTAAGAGAGGATAATGCTAGAATAACTATGGAACAGGAAAGAATTCTAAAGAGTTTATCAGACAAACAGTACCAGCAATTGCCAAATCCTAGTGCTGAACCGCAGAGAGGGTTGGAAGAACAAAACTTCCATACCGAGCTGGAACGATTAGAAGGAGGTAATGAAGAGCAAGAAGAACGTTCTGATAACGCTTCCGAATAGCAGACATCAAAGAGGCAGTGAATCGAACTGCATGGTAAATTTCGCAAAATCAAGCCGCCGCATTTTGACGGGGAACAAGAAGAGGCAGCGAAGGCATGGTTAATCAATATGAACAAATATTTTCAGCAGTATGAATATGATAATAACCTCAAGGCACGCTTAGCTATCTTTTAATTATAGGGGAAAGCCACTTTATGGTGGGAGGAAGTTAAAATAGTGAAAGGTGTAAATGAGCAGAATGTTACCTGGGACAAATTTCAGAAATATTTTAAAGAAAGGTATCTAACAGAACAGTTTTATGATGAACAAGCAAGAGAATTTCATGATTTGCGTCTGGGGCAGCAGACCATGGATGAATTTATCACTCGCTTCACCTCACTACTTCGCTATGTACCTTATATCAAAGAAGAGAAGGCTAAAGTACAAAGATTTATCAGCAGTTTACCCCTGTACATGAGGGAGAGGATTGAATTTGACAATCCGAAAACTATGGACGAAGTTATACGTAAGGCAAGAATTTGCTATCAGCAAAGTAAACTGAAAGGAGAAGTCGCAGGGAAAAAAGGAACTAACAAAAGAAGCAACAGATTGGCTGGAAATAGTAAAGGGAGCCGTGGAGGAAGTAATAGAAGTTTTGCAAAAGGACCAAACAGCAAAAACTTTTAGAAAAATTGACTCAGAACAAGGCCAACCAGTGAATCAAGGACCAATGAGCCCCCTGGTAAATTGGACAGCGAGGTAACAGCAAGACCCCCTGTATAGTGCTGGGGCTGTGGCGGACCTCATTATATTAAGAATTGTCCGCAACGAAATGGGAATGAACAGATCTCTCAAATTCAAGCGTCGACTGTTGGGGACGTGGGATGAAGTATACCCCAGATTAATGCTGCCCTGGAAGACCGTCAAGTGGAGTACCAGCCGACTATGGTGGAACTCAAAGGTAAAATTTTAGATTTTTCTGTAACTATTTTAGGTGACCCAGGAGCTACATTAAGTTACATTAGTCCCAAGGTGATAGAGAACTGTAAATTACAGGCTGTAAAATTTAAAAACCCTTGGCTGGTACAGCTAGCTACAGGGGCTAAAAGGCGGGTGCTTGCCAATGTTATTGACTGTCCCTTAAAGGTAGCTGGACATTCAATAACAGCAGACTTGAATGTGCTTCCCCTTGGTTTCTATAACATTCTAATCGGCATGGATTGGTTAGGAAAACACTGGTCCCTTGTTAATTGCAAAACGAAGACTATCTATTACAGGGATGAGTTGGGGATACAACAGGAGTTGCAAGGAATTAAGCGGCCAGTACAAATTCAGCCAGTAACTGCATCTCAGTTAGCAAAGTGTATTAGGAAAAAGCGCTAGATTTATGCCATCCAGGTGGGCTATGCGGACTCAAGAGACAAAACGACCCTGTTAGAAAACATTCCTATCATACAAGAATTTGTTGATGTATTTCTCGAGGAAATTCACGGATTGCCACCTAAAAGGGACATAGACTTCACCATCGAATTAGTACCAAGAGCAGCACCCGTATCACGAGCGTGATATCGAATGAGTATACCAGAGTTGACAGAATTAAAAATGCAGTTACAGGAATTGCTGGATAAAAATTATATTCGCCCTAGTGTGTCCCCATGGGGAGCTCCAGTGTTGTTCGTTAAGAAAAAAGATGGAACCCTTTGTATGTGTATTGACTATCGTCAGCTGAACAAACTGACCATAAAAAACAAGTACCCTCTACCTCAGATTGATGAACTCTTTGATCAAGTGAAGGGGGAAATGGTATTTTCCAAGATCGATTTACGATCAGGTTATCATCATATTAGAATCAAGGAAGAAGACATCGTTAAAACAGCGTTCAGAACCAGGTATGGACATTATGAATTTGTGGTGCTACCCTTCGGATTAACTAACGCACCTGCAACTTTTATGTGTTTGATAAACAACATATTTCATCAATATCTGGACAGATTTGTATTAATATTCATTGATGATATATTGATATACTCCCGCACTATGGAAGAACAAAAGGAGCACCTCGAATTAGTACTAGTAACTCTCTGGAAACATCATTTGTATGCTAAGTTTAGCAAGTGTGACTTTTACAAGGAAGAAATACAATATTTGGGCCACATAATCACAAGGGACGGGATTGCAGTAGACCCTGAAAAGATAAAGACCATAATAGAGTGGCGTGTACCAAAAGACGTGGTGGAC
Organism: Pinus taeda; assembly: GCA_000404065.3. Classification (NCBI taxonomy): domain Eukaryota; kingdom Viridiplantae; phylum Streptophyta; class Pinopsida; order Pinales; family Pinaceae; genus Pinus; species Pinus taeda. The sequence goes on along the minus strand of APFE031492361.1, from coordinate 99,002 downwards.
ATTAGATCTTTTATGGGATTAGTAGGATATTACAAACGTTTTGTAGAAGGCTTCTCCAGGGTAGCTTACCCTATCACCTATCTACAGAAAAAGGGAAAGGTTTTTAGATGGACCCCAGAATGCCAGAAAAATTTTGACCAACATAAACATCTACTCACCACGGCGCCCATCCTGAGTATAGCAGACCCTAATAAAGATTATGTGGTGTGCACCGACGCGAGTAAAGAAAGTGTGGGGGGGCGTGTTGATGCAGGAAGGCAAGGTAATTTCTTATGAATCCAGAAAACTTAAGGAGCATGAACAGATATACTATGCCTATGATTTGGAATTGCTACCGTCATACACACATTAAAGATGTGGTGACATTATCTTGTGGGAAGGAATTTTTTGTTGATGACTGACCACCACAGTTTGACCAACTACTTTAGCCAACCCACTCTGAACCCCAGATAGGCAAGGTGGGTAGATTTCCTCAGCAGTCTCGATTTTGAAATTAAACACTTAAAAGGAAAAGAGAATCGAGTGGCCGACGCCTTAAGTCGGAAGTTCCACTGTATATATGAGGTTTCCTATAGTAATTGGAAAAGTTCCTTTGAGGAAATGATTAAAAAGACAGCGGAACAAGATGATGGATACCAACAAATAAAACAGCAAGCACAACAGTTCGGAAATGAGAAAAATCAGCAAAGATATGAAGTAGATAACGTTGGAATACGATACTACAAGAAAAGGCTATATGTATCTCATCAAAACACTATTAAAAATTTGATTCTCGATGAATTCCATATCAGCCACTATGTTAGACATCCTGGTTATCAGAAAATGATAACTGCAATACGTAAAGAATACTATTGGCCAGGAATGAAAAAGAAGGTGGCTGAGTATTTGGCCCAATGTTTGGAATGTCAACAAATTAAGGCAGAACATCAACATCAAGCAGGACTATTACAACCATTACCTATTCCGGAATGGAAATGGGAAACCATTTCTATGGACTTTATAACAGGACTGCCTAGGAAAAAGAAGAATAACGATTCTATTATGGTGGTGGTTGACAAGCTGAGAAAAGCAACACATTTCATACCTGTACAATCCTTCTATCGGGCTGTACAAATCACCCATATCTTCATGTAGAATGTGTTCAAATTACACGAACTTCGAAAAACAATAATTTCAGATCGCGACGTGAAGTTCACATCAGCCTTTTGGAGGACACTCTTTACAGAGTTAGGAACGCAGCTAAAATTCAGTACAGTGTACCATCCTCAGACCGATAGGTAGACAGAGCGAGTGAATCAGGTAGTTGAGGACATGCTACGAGCATATGTGATGCAACAACCCACACAATGGGAAGAATATTTGCGTTTAGTTGAATTTGCTTAGAATAACGGATATCATGCTTCGCTACAAATGAGCCCTTTCGAAGTATTATACGGATGGAAATGTCGCACACCCTCGAGCTAGAGTGGCCCTGAAGACAAACTAAGGTTGGTACCAGAGATGCTTAAAGAATGGAGGTTATGGTAAAAAGAGTGCACTCCAATTTAAAAATCGCTCAAGATAGGCAAAAGAGGTTTGCTGATCAGAAAAGAAGGTACAAAGAATATCAAGTCGGTGACCACATCTACATAAGAATTCAAGCTCGAAGGAGTACATTACAATGGAGTGGGTGTACCAAATTGGCACCCCGGTATTGTGGACCATTCCAAGTCTTGGCAAGAATTGGGCCCGTGGCTTACCAACTCGCCTTGCCAAGTCACATTCGAATCCACAACGTCTTCCATGTATCTATTTTAGAAAAATATGTTTATGACCCCAAACATTTAATTCAATGGAAAGACATACGGGTAAGGATTAGTTCTAACAGATTAGTTTCAAGCTTTTCGTAACGGAAACTGACTTGGAACATTGCGTATTGCAGGTCGAACCAGAAGGCGAAATCTTGGTCGAGCCACTGAGCATTCTCGACTGGAGAGAAGTATAGTTGCGGAAGTGAGTTATTACCTAAGCTAAAGTGCAATGGAAGCACTTTGGGCCTGACGAGGCCACTTGGGAGGACGAAGAACTCATAATTAAAGCTCACCCAGAGTTGTTCCTAGCCAATGGACATCGGGACGATGTCCAAATTTTAGGGGGGGAAGGTGTAAGGCCCCAAAACTGATGTAAATATTTAATTTTACTATGGTAAATAAAAGACTACTAGAATTAACAGTTGGAATTTAATTATATTGTTTCTCTTGTTTTAAGTAATGACTCTTGAAAGTTAGAACTTCCCAAGAAAGGGAAGGCCAGACAGTTGTGGAATTTTTCCCAAACCCTAACCGTCTTTCCCTACCTGGAAGGGGTTTCTAGATGAAAAGGGAAGGAGGACAGAAAGGGAGGGGTTCTCTGTGCTGTAAGGACAGATAGGGGAAGGGAGAAGAAGGAATTTGGCTAAGTCTGGTAAGGACCAGATAGCTGGGCACGGAGTGCCAACAACTTGTTGACGGACAGTGGTCCTGCAAGTAGCACGGAGGGGAGGTTTGGTTCTTGAGGAACGAGTCTCATGGATGGGAGGCAAATTATAAGAAATTGGAAACAGGTAATCTCGATTTCTGTGAAAAGGGTTAAGTATCTGAAGAACCAGGTAAGCAACTGAACCCTGTAAATTATTTCTTTTCTTTCTCAAAAAAATGGGGTAGAAAAGCAAATGAACAGTAATTATTATCTGAGTTTAGACTGCATGACACTATTCATTATAGCATAAAGTAAACAATACCTGGTGGAGTAATTTAACATAGAAACATAGCATATTCTGCTAGAATGAAACCATAAACAGAGTACATGTATCAGCATTGCAACATAACAGGAATGGCAATGAATTAATTGGCTATTCTCTGTCTACATATAAATATTAACCCGTGCTGTACATTAGAAAAGACCATGAGAAATTCTCACCTATTAAAAAAAAATTGGAACCTCATTAGGAACAATGTAATTATGAATTAATTTATCCGCGATGAATAGACAATTGTTCAATGCAAGTTACCCAAGAAACTGAACAATAAAATTCAAGAACAGTGCTAAAGATTAATGGACTTGCGGCTTCATCTGGAGGAATTACCACGAAACCCCTACCTCGTATCAAATGAACGATAGGACATGGGTCAGGAACAGATTTCGTAACTCATAAAAAGGGTTTTAAAATAAGATCTTAAGCCGAGTTCCAGAACGAGATTCAGAGGATTTCGTTGGAATGACACACATTTCGGGTTACCAAAAGTATCCACAGAGAAGATTAAGGAAAACAAAGGTCGTATTCTCCTGCTACAGGAGTAATGACTATGAACATTGATAATACTAAACTCAGGTAGGGCCGCAATAACATAATGAAGTATGTAAACATGGGTTAATTCATACAAAATTTAAGGGTTCATATAGCTGTCGGAGTCGACACAACAGTCGTGGTTAGAACCCTATGTACAAGAAAATTGTCTAAATAATAAACCATAACAACATTTGAAAATAGAATTACCGGCTCTTGGCAAATTGGGGAAAATACTAAGAAGGTCGACTATCCATTCCAGACAATGGGATTCCCACTACAAACGAAAGAGCGCACTGGACTCAGTGGTATAAAAGTAATCTGAGTAATAATAACGCACGAGATTCAGTAAATCAACGTACCCATTGATTTTAATACAAATTTGTTAAACGTAACCACTGTATTCCAGAGCTAAAAATATTTTATAGCACCATAATGAAGAAAAAACAATACTGGGAAATAGTACAAAAGTATATATATAAGGAACAAGAAATTTACAATACAAAACAGTGTTTCCAGTAACCAAATGCTTAAACCCAGAACTAGGTATAATACATGCGGAAGAATTAACAAATGTTCAGCTGTAGCCAACTGAATAAATATAGTACATAGCTAACCTAACTCGCCCGAAGTTGGGTCGACTCTGTGCATGAACTACATCTATGAATTTCAGAACAGTAGACCCTGAAAGATTTCCATTCACCCAGCGGCGCATAAATTAACTACAGTAAACAAAAAACCCAGTAAAGGAGTACTGCTCCTCCTTAAGGCGACATTGGCGACCGAAAGACCAGCACTCAGGAAGGGCTGAGAGCCATGGCGAGCTGATTAATTTCCACCCTTTGAACAGAGACTTACCGAAGAGCGATGTGTCCTTGCTTGAGCACGATTGCCTTCCCCATTCATGAATTGGCATGGTTCCATTTGTCTGCAAGCAACAACAACGCATGCAGGGGATTAATGAAAACTGCTAGGAATTTGACGATTACTTCAGAACACAAAGAAAACAAGCCAACCAAATGAACGATAAATGGGGTTAAGGCATTCTCTCTCACCTGTGAAGCCATCGCCATCGTCAACTAAGGAGTCGAGCTTGAACCGGGTTCTTACTTCGAATCCATTCCGCGGAGGTAAATTCGCACCAGAGCAAACCTCTGCCAAAAATCTACAACCAAATGAATTCGCTGTCGATGCTTTTCAGGTTGAGGAAAACGCGGAGAGGTCTCCACCATCCGATCGCAAGGGAGAAGCACCACCGTGGATCCGGATGTGGATCCCGAGCAGATCTGGTGAGACCAAACGGTCCACCAGGTGATCACATGTAAATACAATAGAGAATTTAATAATTGTAGGTATTATAACTGGCCCGCCTTATGGTGAGGCGTCCTCATAAATGTGGTTTAATATTTAATATAGCAGAGTATTAAATGGCGTGTGAATTACAACTGGCCCGCCTTAGGGTGAGGCAGCCTCATAAAACGAGGTTTAATATTAAACACAGTTTAGTATTAATTGGTGTATGTATTATATCTGGCCCGCCTTAGAGTGAGGCGGCCTCATAAATGAGACCTTAACATTATCAAACGTAATACAGTTGAATAATCTCTTGGGAATTAAATGTGCCTTGAATCCCATATAACCCTAGATTTGATACATATGGATAAGACCGTAACCAGTAATAAAATGTAATAAGTGAACGATATTAATAGTTAAATAAATAAATAAATAAAAATTCAAGACGGGAAACGTTACATTCAACTTTGTTCAAAACAACATGCATTCAATTGCCTTTTATACAAATTGAACCTATTTGATTTTTATTTATGTAAAAAACTATACACATATTAAAACCTTGTTTTATTTTATTTTTTTGGGTCTACGCAAGTTTAAAAAATTAAAATTTCTTTGTTCACCATATTTGTTAAAATATACAACTTTGCATAATTTCTAAAAAATTGTTGCGTTAAACATAGTTTTTATTGTAGATTTTACTTAATGGGATTTTTTTTTATATGAACCTAATATTTAATCCTAATCACCTCTACAAGATCTATTCACATTAATTATTCATCGTTTAGTTGAACTCATAAACCTAATTGGTGAGCTTAATGACACTAACTACATAATGAGAGAGCACATTAGTGGTTTATTTTTTAAATAAATTTCAACAAATGAATATGAAGATTTATTATGTTATTGTTTCAATGTTAAGGTAGCTTACATTTATGATTTAAGTTGTATTTGGAATTTATTGTTTTAAGTGGTATTTGGAATTTATAATTTTAATTCTAGGCAACTATTTCTTGGTTATCAATACATATATTTTGATCAATTTTGTATCATTTTTTTTATTATATCAACATGTTTAGGAATCATGGATTAGGTTGCATATGCTTTATTAAGGTTTTTTATTTTAGTGAATTAATAAATGTAACATGGTCATATATTATATTGAGTTCTAAGTTTTAAATGAATTGTTCATTTTAATTGGGACTTATATTTGGGGTGAAATCTTGGAGTTCACAAGGGGATTATATCCTTCATAAAAAAAGTTAGACATCTAAGGGAGATGTCAAATCTCAACTAAGGTGAAGGGGACTTCATGAAGGTGATCTATCACATTATGGTAGTAGTTGAGAAATATTCTATTATTAGCTAGGTCACATATGAATATAGCACAAGGGGCCACTACATTTGTGGGTAGGGATGTGTGTAATTACCCAACTCTAAATATAAATAAATAAATAAGAATTATAAATATATTATTTTGTCATTTTGAATTTCTTTTAGTTTAGTGCATCAGAATATCAAAATATCATAATCACAAGTAAGTTGCAACATGAACACCAATAAACATATAAAGTTTAAAACAAAATTTAATTGATAAAACTATAATATCATTTAAAATGGGAATAAGAGATATCTTACTTTTAACACACAAATGTAGATAATGAAAGGATAAAGAAATAGTGAACAAATCTTAACTACACATTTAAAGCAATAGATACAAAAAAAAAAAAAAGTTATTTCCTTAAATTCAAGAGGACATAATAAATATTATCTACATTATAAATTTATGGCCCAATAGGTAGTATTAAGCAGGGTGAACTAGATAAAATAATAAATACATATATCTATACAATTCATCAAGTAATGTTCCATTCATATGAAATGTGTTTGTGACAAATTTTCAAGAATAGTATCATGATCTTCTATTGATAATTTCTATTTTTGTTGTTTTTTTCTACTCTTCACTTCTTTCAACTTCAACCAAGATGCTATCACCAAATGACTATACCGGGAAAATATAATATGTGGCTTGCACAATGTGTTCAATACATTGTTTTAATTCTTCAAAGAAATGATTCAATAATACCATTGAACTAATTGGATATGTATAGTTTTTGGAGCCACTAGTGAATACATCACCATGCCAAAAGTTCAATATTAATATCTATGCAAAAGTCCATGTGACACTCTAAAACACCATCATGTGGAATGACGAGATTTAATGTAGGTCCAAGTTATACGTGAAAAGTACATGCTATTCATCTAGTGAACAATAAAGATAAAATCTCAAAGAACTAATTGTGTGAACTAATGTTAACTTGAGGCTTAGTATTAATCCACTAATTTGAAATCAAACATTTCATCAAAATTATGTGTTACCTCAAAATAAAGCCAACGTTTCACTATGAGGGAGATGCTATCACATCTCATTGTATAATTTTAAATTAGTAGATAGTAAAAGAAATACTGATTACCAAATTAAAAATAAAAAAATAAAAATTACAAATATTAATAAATTCGTCTTCAAATAAATGTTATTAATAATAGTAACAGAGATAAATGTCATAATTTATAATAAATTGCTCAAAAAATAGTTTGCTTATGTGAAAAAAAAAAAAAAAGAATATGTATCATGAGTTATAATAGTATGCACCTGTGATTGAATATGGCCAAGAATTATGATATAATATATATATATTATATCATCATATTTTAAATGAAATAAAAAAATTATTTATTATTTATTAATTGATAACAAATAACATGGTGTTTATATTTAAATATAAGAGAAATGTCTAGCAGAAGAGACATGACATTAAATAATCTTTCTTAAACTCACATTTATTATGCACCAAAAGAAATCAAATTTAAGGTGTAATTTTTATCATTTAAAAATGAAGAGGCTAATATATGATATGAAATAAAATGAAAAACCATTGTGATAAAAAATTTGATCTCTTTTTAATACTCCATAATTATAGGTTTGAAATGAGTTCACACAAATAAAAATTAAAATTAATATTTGGTTAAAATATTTTTCCACAAAATTCCTTAATGGGGCGCGTTTCGAAGAATGTGGTAGCTTTCAAGGCTCTTCTGGTCAACTTGTGAAGGTGATATCATTAAATATATGGGCAGCATGTTTGTCCATGTGCATGTAAATACAACCAAATATACAACCTCCTATCAATCACTCTAAGCATCATTCAAAGGAGGAGAAGGAGTGGTATGCCTGTGTGTGAAGCATCCTTATAAGGAAACAACTTGATGCCCCCAGAAAAAAGGTCAAGACTTATTTTTAGGCATCTTTCGGGCCAATAAGAAGTGATTGGATATGATTAATATGGAAATATAGGTGCTTGGTATCCTTGGGAGTTGTTCTCGAGGGCTGGGAGGTTAGAGTGAAGCTTTAAGCTAGTTGTGTGAAGGAAAATTAGGTTCTTGTTCTTTGTGGCTCTGTGTTAAGTAGGTCTAATGGGAGTTTCAAGCTTATACACATGAAAACTCACCATGGCCTGTTTGCTATCATTGTTATTGGTATGCAGAGACTCTTGTTTGCCACCTACTCTTACGACACAGAGGCGACTACATCCCCTGTAAACATGAAGCGTTCTTGTAATTATAATTTCATTACAAGTTTTTTGTTTGGTTATGGGTATTTAGTTATGATGTCGACATCCGGTCTTGGAATTGAGTGTTGATTTCTCACATGGGCCTAGTCACTATCTCATTTGTGTAGTTGTTAGCTCTACTACATACTTCAGCATTTGGAGGACCAAATACCAGCTTGGCCATGTGATTATGCTAAAAGAGAGATTGCAGCAGTCTGTTTTCTTCTTCTCCTTCATTTTCCTTATACTCTCATAGCCCTTGCTATCTCTGTTTTCCTTCAAAATCCTAGATAAACCCATTTTCCCTCAAGTTCCCAGGCGCAAAGTTTAAACCCATAAGACCGTTCCTTTATTGGGTCCGGGTTTAATCGCTATCACAAATCGCATTGATGTGTTACGTCCCTTGACTTCTGCCGATGCAATATTGGGATGCAATTTAATCGCTATCGTAAATCACATCTATGTGTGTATAAGGTTATGCCCCTTGACTTCCGCCGATGCGATATTGCGATCTGATTTGATCGCAATCGCACATTAACCCCCACGCATCTTCTGCCCCGGATGATCATTAGATCCGCCGGTATTTAATCCAATGGGCCTCGTCCATCCCGATCCCATATCTCCCAATACCCTTTGCCAAGCCCTCCCTGCCTTCCATTCGTTTAATCCAATGACATTCGCAGCTCCTGCGCCCATAAGCTACCCGCACATTAACTCGCGATCGAAGTGGTTTTCATCCTATCCCATCCGCCACGCGTCATCGCCGAAATGGGATCGCTTGCCTATGTACGATTACTGCCCGACCTCTGATAGCAGTGTGAGAAATACCGCTTACCGCTTAAGCTTGCTCTCCTCGCTCGATAAACTCTGTGCATCATCCATGCCCGATGACCATTGGATCTGCTCTCCCGAGATCCAACAGCCTGTGTCCAATCTGCTGTCGTATTTCCCGATACCTCCCGCCAAGCCATATTCGTCGTCGATCTGTTCAATTTGACAGCTAATCTTACTCCTCTGACCAAATCGTCCACCCGCCATGTAGCACGCCACCTTTGATTGTTCTATGCTCCTAAAGGATGAAGGTGTTCATCTACCAGTACTCGGCACATTTCATCTTCAACAACTGCATTCAAGAAACATAATGGCCGAGAAGGAAAAGGAAAAGGCTCGAGCAGTTAAATGCATTTATTAGTTATTGAATTTCATCCATACAACACTCCACCTGCTCGAGAAGGACAACAGAGCATCCGAAAAGATCAAATTCATTCATTGTAGCAGGAAAATTTTACCAAAGACTCGATGAGACAGTTAAAGCGGTTGGTGGTCAATTATGACCCCTCCATGCCTAGAATAGAAAAATATCTTTGTAATGAAACTCTATATATACCCAAAAACACAATGTAATGAGGGTTGATGGTTGTAGTTTTGATGTAAGGTTCAACTTCTGGAGACTATAACTACTTTAATACTTGCAGCATTTGGTCTTCATTTTCAGCTAATACAAGCTTCTTTTGTTATTAATTTCTCATTGTCCACTTTTATTCTATTCTAGGCTATGCCTGTTATGCATTTGTTCATCTACTCTTGCTATTTAGCATTCGAGGGGCTGCCATCCCACCTCTGTGTTAGAATCTTGTACGTATCATTGAATGTGTTATACAGGTTTCTGTTTACTTAATGCCAAAGAGTTGTCATGCTATCTATGCATTAGGAAATAGATTTGCAGACCTTTTTACTGGTTGCAGCCAGCCATCACAGGGTCCGGTGCATCTGCTGGTGAGGTAAGTATTCTCCATGTTCACTTACTCCTCAAACTGTGAGTAAGGTGGTCTAAAGCCTTGTAGTCTGGGGGTGTTCACCCATGTCTGGAGTTAAGCATAGTAGAAGTGGTTATTTGACTTGGACAAGCATCATTCCCTCCATTCATCCATTTCCAACATTTTGTTGAGTTCGTAATGTTCCTAAGCATCTCCGAGATACAACCTAGGAGAGTTTCTTGGGGTGATAACATTAATTGGCATCGTTGCTAGGGAGAGGAGATTGAAGCTCAGCTTCCCTGGGAGATGACACAGCTACAGATTTTGATGATAGACAAAGTCTGGGCACATTTTTGGTTGTAATCATCTATCTAGCGACTCCACTAGAGGAAGACCAACCTTTGGCGACTCCACATTATAGTTCTGGTTCCGTTTATGAGGCATGCTCGAACAGATCGTCAGAAATCACTAGCTGAACCAGTGCCTAACCTTGAGAAGATCATTAAGTGGAAGAAAATTTTGCAGAAAGGAGCATCAGGATCAGGTAAGCCTGAAAAATCCCATGTATCTCTGCTAGTGAAGAAATCACCTTCAGAGATTCATAAAGCTCTTGTTCATTCATTTCCCTTTCGGATTTCAATCCAAAGAAAGCATCCCATGCTATCCATCATATTCCTTTGTCTCAGTTATCCATTTCATTGATCCATACTACTCAATCTACCAGTATACTTTCACCCACCTCAGTCATGGCAGGCCAACAAGCTCCCATAAAGATAGAAAGAATCGTTGTTGCTAGATACAGACCTTTGGTCTTGCCCGTCCCTTTAAATGCCATGCCCACAGGAGATTATTGGGAATATATCCCTAATTTTACTGGTACAGAAGGAGTAACGGATGAAGAGCACCTTGAGTCTTTTTATAACTATGATGATAATCTAGATAGCAATGAAGATGATGTGTGGATGAGGGTTTTTGTCCAAAGCCTAGAGGGAGAAGCTAGAAAATGGTTCAGAGAATTCACCCCTAGGTATATACAAGACACTGAGGCCTTAGATGACGTGTTCCTAAAGCATTGGGGGATAAGAAAGATTTGCTCTACTATCATACTGAATTTGGGAACTTGCTGAGGGAGAATGGTGAGCTGTTGTCTGATTTCAACATCAGATTCAACCATTTGTACAACAGAATACAAGATGAAGTCAAACCTACCCCTACTTTTGCTATGCTTACTTATGCCAATGCCTTCGATTCTTGTTTCTGTTTGCTACTCAAGGAAAGAAGATGTGCTTCTTTGGCTGATATGCAAGATGCAACCCTAGAAGTAGAATCAAACATCATGGCTATAGAAAGGCTCGAAGGTGATGCTGATAGGAGAAGACAGAGGGGTGAGTCCTCATCATCCTTAGATATTAAGATTGATAAAATGGTCAGGATGATAGAGTCAATAGCCTCTGAAGTTTCCAAATTAAAGGTCGAGCAACATTCTGAGGAAGCAGGAGCTCCTAATACCCTTGCTCTTCCAACTCCAAATCCATATAGAGGAGCAAAGGAACAATTGTAGATTGTGCAAAGAAACAAAGATGCACATGAAGACCAAAGGGTGAAAACCCTTTTTCAGAATATAGTCATGGAAGAAGAGCAGTTTGAACAAGAGGATGAAGTCCATGGTATGGAAGATAAGGGCAGTGCCCCTTTCTTAACCCGAGCTACCTATGAGAAGTCATTATCCAGAGGCACTTCTCGTGAGCTTCTTGTCTCTGCAGAACAACAAGCTTATCAGCAGAAGCGACCAACAGCAGGTCCTACCATCGTCGAAGAGTCTGAGCCTAAAGCTGGCCCAGCTTCCAATGACTATGCAAATCTGCAAATTGACCAACCTGCTATTATCCCCAGCCCAGTGATAAAAAAGGGTGACATCAGTTCCCCATCATCTTATGTTCCTCTGCCTGTTCAAGTGACAATCCCTCGTAGTTTCATCCTCGGCACTGAGGCAGGCCACAACTCGACGCCTGAGGCTGATACTGATAATCTCAATCTTGATATTCTGATGCCTATCTAGTCGGCCTCCACACAGCTTGGAAGGGCAGTTTGCCAGATCACAAAGGAAGAGGATGCACAATTTTGGGACACCTCCTTTGATGTGGAGGGTTCTAAGAAAGATGCAGGAGCAGGTGAAGTCTTTGTGTCCCCCACACAAGAATACATTGGTTCACCATTCATATTAATTGTGCAAGCCACAAATGACACAAACAAGTACACACCAACCATTGTTATTCAGTAGATGTACAAAGGCTCCCATGAAGAACATCCAAGGATGAGAGCATATAGAGAGGGGATAAAGTGTAAGCCATCTCTACCTGATAAGGTCAAATGCCCTAAACGTTTTGAGGTATATGATGAAATAAATCCAATTTTGCAAATCTTTGATGAACCAGCTGACAGGCATGTTGCTCAAGAGAAGGGGAAACAATTTTGGTGGCCCAGTGAATGGGCAGTTTTGAAGATTTAGGTTTTCAAGCCTTGATGTTGTAAATGTGTTCTTTTAGTGTAGACTTAATTAGACTGCATGCCCAATGGAATACTAGGCAATGTTTTTAGTCTTGTTCTAATGTATAAGGCAGTGGTCTACGGTTTTTGAGACCTCACAGGGAGGATCTCATCCCTAGAGGGAGCCAGTCTTAGCTCTACTATACGACAAATATTTTCTAAGGTCAGAGATAGGCTTGGTCTTCTTGGTTGTTCTCAAAAGGATTCCACGTTAGTCACTATCTCCTTTCTTCCCCTATCCCGCTTATCCTCCTTCAGCTCTATTTCCTTTGTTTTTCCTCTAAACCCTGCAAAATGGTCCTTTCCAACCTTAAGCCCCGGGCGCTTAACCCATGAACCCGTGCCCATACGACCCTCTACCATAATCGCAATCAATGACTTTTCACCCCCAATCCAACATTTCCCTGTCACATCAGTTGAAAACCCGTGCAATCAAATCAGCGCCGTCCAATCAACTCCATTGTGATCGGACGACATTCGCTCCTCCTACACCCGCAAACCGCCCACGCATTAACTTGCGATCAAAGCAGTTTTCATGACGTCCCATCTGCCACGTGTCACTCGATGATTGTGATCGCGAGCCCGCGTACCTTTACCGCTCACCCACCAAAAGCGGTGCGATTAATACCTCCCACTACTGAAACCGCTTTCCCCGCTCGTTAACCAGCCGTGCATGTCCTCTGCCCGATGATCGTTGGATCCATCCACCCAAGATTCAATGGCTTGCGATTCTCCGCTTCCAAATTTCTCGATACCTCTCGCCAAGTTGTATCTATCGTCCATCTATTCTATCTGATGGCTAATCTTGCTCCTCTGACAAGTTCGTCCACCCGCCATGTAGTATGCCACCTTTAATTATTCTATTTTCGTGAAGGACGAAGGTGATCATATACCCCCGGCGCATTTCATCTTCAAAAACTGAATTTAAGACACAATATGGCCGAGAAGAAAAAAGGACGTGCCTCAAGCAAATCAATGCATTTAACAGTTATGGAACTTCTTCCATATGACACTCCACCTGCTCGAGAAGGACAACAGAACATCCGAGAAGATCAAATTCATTCACTGAAGCAGGTAGATTGCATCAGAGACTCTATCAAATAGTTAAAGCAGTTGGTGGTCAATTATGACCCCTCCATGCCTAGAATAGCAAAACATCTCTGTAAAGAAAATCTATATATACCTAGAAAACAGATGTAATTAGGGTTGATGGTTGTTGTTTTGATGTAAGGTCCAACTTCTAGAGACTGTAACGGCTTTGATACTTGCAGCATCACATCTTCATTTTCACCTAATACAAGCTTCTTTTGTTGTTAATTGCTCACTTTCCATTTCTAGTTTGTTCTAGGTTGTGCCTATTATACAATTTCTTGAACTCTTGATATTTAGCATTAGAGGAGTTGTCATCCTACCTCTATGTTAAATTCTTGTATGTATCAGTGAATGTGTTATTCAGGGTTTTATTTACCTAGTAATAGAGAGCTGTCATCTTGTCTGTGCATTAGGAAATAGATTTGCAGACTTCTGTACTGGTTGCAGCTGGCCATCACATGGTATTGTGCATCTGCTGGTGTGGTTAATATTCTCCATATTCACCCAATCCCTAAACTGTGAGTAATTGGTGGTCTAAAGCCTTGTAGTCTGGGGTTGTTGACGCATGTCTGGAGTCAAGCAAAGTAGGAGTGGTTATCTAGCTTGAACAAGCATCATTCCTTCCATTCATCCATTTCCAACATTATGTTGAGTTTGTAATGTTCCGGAGCATCTCCGAGATACAACCTAGGAGAGTTTCTTCGAGTGATAACAAGATCTAAGAAGTTCTCTTGGTGTAGAGAAACAATGGGTGTTGTAGGGTTGGATAAATGACTAAGCTCTCCTGTGGCCCCATGTGGAAAGGAAACAACAAGTGGGAGAATGTTGGGTTGTCTTATATTCTTTCCATGACTAGCCCACATAGTTAACCGGGGGGGCGGAGCCCCCCGTTCATTGCTCTGATTGTGCAGCGGGGGGGTCACAGGGGGTTTGGTGGGGGTGGGTAGCCCCTGTCTTTGGCGTTCAGGGCAGTGCCCTGGGGAAATTTTTTTTGGACCCTATATTACTTTGGGTGGCCCTACCTATGGTTTTGTGCATGGTTTCTGCACTTGGTTTTGGAAGCGATGGTTTTCGGTCCATGGTTTTGGACACGATGGTTTTTGGTCCATGGTATTGGATGCTTTGGCATGTATAAATATGTATTGTCATATTGAAAGGAACATAATGAAAAATCAAGCTGGTAGACCCGGTTTTGGGATCTAGGGGAAATCTCTGTGTATATGTGTTATAGCTCCAAATATCACCCTTGGTATTTGTGATGCTTGATTTATGGCCTAGGTCAACCCCTTCTTCCAGACTTAGTCCAAATATTTTAAAAATAGTGTTTTACTCCCTGTACACTACTTTTCCCTGTGTTAAAAGTGTTCACACGTGGGTCAGTCTATATCCAACCCGCGTATATGTGTTAAAACACTTAAAAAAATTAAATTTCCTTAACTATGGGTGGAGATCGTGGGTTTTACCTGTTGATTACCTATTAGTGCCCGTGGTCAAACTCTTCCCAACTGTTTCCCAACTAAAAATTGTGAGGAGCTACAGAGGGTTTGGACCCTGGCTGAAACTACCCAAACTAAGGACCCTCGGGTATCTGCATCCTCGCATAGTTCATTTGTTTAAGCATTTTTCTTGAGTTATATTCTTGTTTCTTGTTGTAGATTACTCCTGCTATGCTAGGGTTCTGACCCAAATTCCTAGGGGACTTTATCCCTTAATAGAATTGGTGACTCTGTTGGGGACAACAATATTGTTGTTCCTAGTTTGGGTTATTTAGTGCCAATCAGGGCTCAGCTTTCAGTTTGCTTGCTGTGTCTATACTGTCTGCTCTTGTAGGAAGTCAGACTTCAAGTTTGATCCTTTTGATCAGGTCTCATTTTTTGTTTTTTCTTGTAAAAATTTATATACGCACCTTTGTTGGGTTATAGAAGCATATACACGCTAGTTTATCTGAACTGAAACTGCGTATACACAGGTTTCTTTTGGCTGAAGCACGTGTACATGCAGCTGTGTAGAGACACAATCGTGTATACAGTTGTTTTGCATGATTTTTTCAAGTCTTTTTATCTAGAAAGATTTGTTTCTTGGCCTGAGTGCTTCCTGAGTGGTTAGTTTTTGTTTTCAGATTTTAGTTTTTCAATGAGCTTACTGTTTTGAGTTCTCTCCTGCTTTGAAGAGTTTTTGGTGTCGGTTTGCTTTACAGTGATTTTTATCATTTGTGTTTGAACACACAAGGCTTCTTGTATAGGTTCTTGATTTTTCTGGTCTTTTGGAACAGAAGATTGCCTGCAATCTTTGTGTCAAACTTCATGTTTATGGTTTGCTTGCTTGGATTCCCGTTAATTTTATGGCCATTCACTTCTTTCTTTTCAAAAGTTTTTGTTGGCGAGTTTGAAAGTGTGCCTTTCCTAATTTCTTGATGAGCATCTCAAACCTCTTTTTGCTGCTTTTGGATCATTTAGTGCATCTTGAAACGCCTATTTTATTAAGTTTTCATTCATGTTGAATTGACAACTTGCAAAGTTTCCTTGTTGTTTGCTTTCGGTCTTTGAGTCTTTGGTAGAATTTTGAGTACTTTTGAAAAGTTGCTTTTATTGCTTTTTTGAAAAAGAAAAATCCTTCAAAAACATTGTTTCTGCTTTCTTTACCAAATTTGAGTTTGGTTTCTTTTGGTTTTTGGCAGTGATTTAGGATCCTTTTCGATTAGTCCTCCTTGTTTTGGAAAGGTTTCGTGTTCAAGATTTATATTCCTTTCAAAGCACTTAAGTAGGATTATAAACAAATTCCTTTCATTTTTTATTTTATTTTTTATTTTAGAGTAATCTATAATTTTTGCATTATCATGTACACCTTGCATTAGGGTAGTTTTGCATCATTAGAGCATCAATAGTCTTTTCATTTTTGTGAGTGTGAAGTATGCTACAAGAAAAGAAAAGGAAAAAGTTTATTGCTTTAATAGATGTTTCTTAGAACCCAAGTAGAAGTTTCTTTTCATCGAAGAACAAACAAGTGCATTGCATATAAGTTAGTTTTTCATTAATTTCTTTTACATCATAAGAACACCACCAGTTTCACTTCTGTATTGTCCCTTTGACTTAAAAAGAACAGCCACTTAAAATCAAGCGCTTCATAAAATAAATTAGAACATTTTATACTGTCAATCAGTTACACCAACAAGTTTTAGGTTACTTAGGGCCTTGGATTAGGTGAGAGGAAAGTAAACTCTCGAAGGCCACTCTAAATTTTCAAATGTTAAAGTCTAAATAAAGAGTGAAAATCCAATAGTGTTAGGGAGACTAGGAAATCTCTGTGACTAGGAGTTAAGCACAAGGGTTTGTGAAGATAAGGACGAGAGATACCCCCTGTATTACTTGTCGGATCTTACCTCACAACTCTTCTTCCTGGCTTCTAATATGAGTTGGTGCCATTAGTTACCAATCCTAGGGATCTACACAGGTGGTTGCGGAGGGGAACCCCATGGTACCTAAGGTTGATGTTGCATCATGTTCAACGGTACTTTTGGAGGGCACCCTTTCAAAGCTTTAGGGCTTGCATCGACAAAGTCTGTTGTCTGGAGGAAGGTATAACTCTCTCTGATACCTTCGCTAGTAGACTTGGGGCGTAATTACCCCAATCTATTTTTGGAAGGCCCTTATATTCACTTTCTTGTATTTTGGTGTCCGGTCCTAATCACCCGGAGCAGAAATACTTGGAAGTTGTTTGACTGCTGAATTCTTTAGGACCTTTTTAGTGTGTGTTTTGTGCTCCTAGTGAGCCTAGCTTTCAATTTTCTTGAGTATTTAAGTAGATCTTATTAAAATAATTCAAAGTGGCTGACCAATCACTTAGACGGTCCTGTAGACTTCTCGGGCTTTCACTTGCGAGTCTAGAGCCTTCTCCTAGAAGGCACAAGAGCAATTCTACTAGTGGTTTTTAGCTAGTGGCAGCTGGTGCATCGAAGATTGATCCTCCGCTTGGGGGCATCAGTGTACAAGGTAGACCTGGTACTACCACAGAGTTAGAGAGGAACACACCAATTCTTTCTTAGGTACTCTTCCAGTCGGAAGATAATATTGAGGTAGAAGAGCTCTCAGAGTCGGTTGCGGCTCCGAATTCTCCTCTCCCTTCAGATCATCTAGATGTATTGTTATATGTCAGAACTCCGACACACAAGCCTTCAAGCCCAGGTCCACACACAAAAATCCCTTTGATGACCACTGCTGGAAGCATGGCATCCACCACAAGTGCTACGAGTCTGCAAACTCCTATATTAGTACAAGGGGGAGGAACTATTTCCATCCCTTCTACATCTTTATTTGGATCTACTACTAGCACATCCTTGTTTTGGTCTACTTCCATTTCGTCAACGAGTGGAAGTTGCTAAGCGCATGCATCCAGTTTTGGATTCTTCCCTTTTGGAATGCCCTCTCAAGGTATTCCTTTAGTTCCATTAAGTGTACCATTAATTGCCTCCACATCCATGATGAGTGGATCGACATCTTTTCAAGGTTTTCCTTTTGGAAGTGGTCATATACCACATTCCAATCCGATGATAGGGTCTACACCTTTTTCACAGGTCGAGGTACTAATCCTTTTAAGAGTTGAACTAACCCTGCGGTCAGTGGAATCGGAACTGCAAATCCATTTTTTGGTGAACAAGGGAATGTATCATACTCGTCGGTCAATTCATTTCGAAGTTTTCCACCCTTAGCAAATTCTCGGAACCCTTATTAGGGGTTGTTCACTCCTTATAATAATTCGTTAAGGGGAATCTTCGCTGATTATGGAGGTTTTTCAGCTGTAGTTGGTCAAACTCTGAGTTTTGTTGGACCACAAGGGTCACCTTTTTGTTCAGCAGGTTCTACCAGTTACTTCGGGCAACCTGGTACCTTTCAAAATCCAAATCATTCTTTTCAAACATTCAGGAACCCCACCCAATCTGGGTGGAATCCCAAAGGTCCTTCAAGACTTCCTTTTCTGGCCACGCTCAATCTTCCAGACTTTACTAAGTTGACGAATGATCCAATCAGATACAATCCGGCTTGGCTTCTAGTCCCAACCAAAATTCCATCGAATATTCCAAAATTTGAAGGGAAGAGCAGTGAAGACCAGGCTGACCATGTAACCACATTCCATTTATGGTGCTCATCGAACTCCCTCATCGATGATTCAATTAGGTTGAGACTATTCCAACATGCCTTAACTGGCAATGTGGCTAAGTGGTATATAGAGTTGCCAAGGGGGAGTTTCCAAGGGGAACCTTTACTTCTTTCACCAATTTGGCTAAAATTTTCTTAAACCATTTTCAGTTGCCTATCTATTACGACGCTGGAATTGAACTTCTGCCAATTTTCATCAAGACACGACTACTCACATTTCAGATCATATCTAGGAATGGAGATGGAGAAAGAGGCTGATTAAAGCCAAAATTCCACCTGCATTCTATCTCGAATGGTTTTTAAAATCATTACAACCCTATATCTCTAAGGATGTTTCTATGTGCGAAGTTTATTCTGAAGAGCAGGCTATCTTTCGTGCCCAGTAGTTAGAACTGATATATTCTCATTCTGGGACCCTTTAGAAAATCTTGCATGATGCTCCTAGATATATAGTTGATGTAGCCAAACCGAAGCCAGGCCCGCATGTTGATGGTATTGTTGCAACAATTCATGCGAACGCGGTGAACCGTCTGGGCCAATTGTAGTAGTTGTCTATACAAACTGCTTCTTCCAATCAAGCTACACCGTCTACTACTCCACCTTCTCAACCTTCTTCCATAAACACCATTCAGGCTTCTAACCCTAAAGGAAATCAAAATTCCAATGGGAAGAAGACGAGATGAAGAAAAAAGAAGAATCAGGATGGGAAGGGTAATGCAAATAAGCCCGACGATGGTGCTGATGAGGGTAGAAATAAGTCTAAGAAGAAAGTTAAGTTTCCATGCAAGTTATGCAGTGGACACCATTTGACTCATCTCTGCCCAAAAATTCAAGATGCTCAGTGCTTGTTAGTGTTGCAAGGGTCTTCGAGCTCCCAACTGTCTTAACTAACCCTTTCCCCCAAGGGCAGCAGTTGTTTACTAGCGTGAATTCAAACCCTGATACCTTTGCAGGGGGCAACCAGGAGGGGGAAAATTCCTCAAATGTTTTCATGATGGGTTCTCACGTCAATGTGGCCACACAGTCACGTGATTATGGTGAAGTTGAAACATCCAAGGATAAATCTGTTCCCGAAACTACGGACCCACTTCATATTGAGCGACCCTCTGTCGAGTCTATACCTCAGATACTGAAATGTTCCGCCAAGCGTGCTACTATTAACCCTAATGCTAGGGCAGCCTAGAACTACTCCATTGTAGAAGATCTGGCTCAGAGTCCATGCACGATGTCTACTTTAGAGGTACTCCAGTCATGTCTAGCTCAAAGAAGTGCTTTGCTTTCAGCATTGGGGGCAATAGATCCAAATAATTCTTTAGCTCTTACTTTTGATATGCACAATGTCAAAAAGAGACTTCCTCATCATATGGGTTTCCAGATAAAGCCTACTTAAAGGAAAACTAATATTTTTTGGATGGTTATAGATGAGGGAGCTTCCACGTGTGTCATGCCTATGTCATGTTGGAAGTCCATTGGATTGCCTTCGGCTGTTCCTTCACCCACACTCTTGACAGCATTTGACAGACATTCTCATAAGCCACACAGGATTACCCCGGCCTTTCCTATATGTGTTTGAGGAAAGGTCATTAACATCAAAGTAGAAATCATCGATGCCAATCTTGATTACAATCTCCTCTTAGGACAGAATTGGATTTATGAAATGGATGCTGTAGTTTTGACTCTGTTCGTGTCCTTTGTTTTCCTCACGAGGGGAGAATTTTTAAAGTTGATCAATTGGATTATTCCCCAGGTGATCCTTGTGCAAATTCGGATTCTACCATCCCAATGGTGGATAATCCTCGTCAACCTATAGAGAATTTAGGAGTCGGGATTTACTCTTCCTTGATGGGTGTATTTGATCTTCCCCCTCCTACAGCTAGAATCGATAAAATTTCATCCTCTAAGGAGCCTTTAAGGAAAGACTTTGTTCAAACTCATTATTTTTCAGATCCTGGGACCTTACCTTCATCTGTGACCACATCAGATTATGGGAAGTTGGGTGGAATAGAATCTCCTATATATGTAGCAAATCTTAGATATGAATCTATCAATAACTCTACAGATGACCTTCCTACTCCTTCTTCAGAAAAGGATTTAGATGGTGATGTGGCCCCTACTTGGACCCTTTATTCCACTTCTGCTTTGGATTGCTTAGACACAGTTGTTCCATCTAACGAAGTATTATTCGAAGCAATGACGACTGTAGATCGACTATTGGAAGATTTACATCATCATTCATATTTTCATCCTCCTTTGCATGAAGTCGAATCTAGGTCCTCCAATCTGCCTACAAGAAATGTTTATACGGTTCCTTTGGCTCCAACACAGTTACCTGCCGAAGGTAATATACTGATTGGTTCAATTACTATGCCTATAAACATCTCTAGGAGCAAGCTGGCAGAGCCCCATGATGGGCTCTACCTCAAGAAGTAATTTTCCTAGGTTACGACTGAGCAGTGGCTTCTTTGTATATTTTGTATTTTTGCACATATCTTATCGGGAGTTTTTATGATATCGACATTTTTTTGATCTACTTTGGCAGGTGTTGATGGATGACTTGGTCTATTTTCGATTCACCAATGGTGCTAGTCGGCACACTCAGAATCTTGCTTCCGCAGCTTGGGTGATTTATTATCCAACTGGTTAGTTGATGGTGTCAAGGGGAGTATGTATTGGTTCTACGTCAAATAATATTACCGAATATACTGTTGTTATTAACTTTCTATCCGAAGCTATTTCTTATGGAATTGATTCATTGGTAGTGTCACAATTGAATAACATTTATCAGGTTCGACATCCTTATTTATATCGCCAATTTTTTAGAGTGAGGGTGTTGCAAAGATCATTTGTTTTTATTACTTATTTGAACATTCCATGATCTGACAATTCATTAGCGTATTTTATCGCTAATCAAGCATTAGATTGGCATATCATTCATTCATGAAGATAAAATCAAACATCAAAAATCTGGAATTGTACATAAAATCACCTGTGTGTACATAAATTGTTTCAAAAATAATATAAAATATCAGGACTAAAATGCCCATAATCATGTCCAGTACATCTAATGACCCGGCTCAGGATGAGCGGCTAAGTAGGTGACTACTTCTTTGGCCACATGTCGAAAAAGGCCAACCCAGTCGCATAGCACTCCTACCATGCAGTGCTACATATCCTCTGGTAGATCTTCTATGGCCTCCATCAGTACCTGGTGAGTCAATCTCACCAAGTTTTGCTGGACTACATATAAGACTCTCTCAGTCCCTGTAGCCGCCTCTTCGGCACCTATTCCATGACACCTGTGCCACAGAAATCTGTTTGGTCATACCAGAACCACATTTTGAACATGATCATTAAATCAATATTTTAATCCCATCAAAATCATCTTCAAGTTCATTTGCATATTTGAAAAACATAAAAAATCATAAAAATGTGATAAAACTTTAAAAATGGTTACCTATCTCTCCCCATGTTGCGTATGGTGGCAGCACCAGATCTGGATCTCCCCTGAAGTCCATGCCAGCCTAGGGATAGTCATCCACAATGATGATTTGCTACTCCCACCAAGAGAAGAAATCATCATCAAAAGTAGTCCTCGGTACGTCTCCACCTCCAAGGCGTTTCATCAGGTTGACCCACCTACCCATCCAAGGATCTCGGGGGCTACTGATAGGAAATTATACTCTGGGACGTAACCCTGGAACCTTCTCGAAGAAGAAGGAGCACAAAATGGTCCGATATCCAAAAGTCTTGGTCTATCCTTTCTTAATGGAGGACAACTGGATCTTCATGTTAGTAAGAAGAGGTGTACACCAATCAAAAACTGTAGTGAGACACTCCATGGCCAAGCTTATGGATAGTCATGACGCTTGGTGCAATGAGGCTGATCCGTTTATCCTGGCTATGGTAAACAGTAATATCCTCAAGGACAAACTCTCTACATGTTTGATTGGAATCTGGCTTCCAATATTCTCTGGATGCCCCGGAAAGTATATATGCATGTAGTCTTCCACTGAAAGACTACCTCATGTTCGTCGAGTCGAATGTACCACTTCTCCTCTCCGAGAGAGACTAGCGATAAAGTAAATATCTTCTACCTCTATCCTCAAAGGCATTTGATCAATCATAAAAGCATCATCTTCGACACTTCAATAGTGGATCAACATTTCAAGCAAGTGGGTGTTTGCCTTCATATTTGGCATTTTGAAAAAAATTAATAAACCACATCCCCTCAATGCATCTAAAGCCTGTTGATCATTTATAAACTCATCATCAAAAATAGCATGCTCCCTTTCCCTCTAGGTGATTTTCATCCTGAACGAAAATTAAGTTTAACCGTTAGTTTTTTATGTTTTAATTTCAACCTGCGTATACACGGGTCCATTTCATACATAGTCGTGTGTAGGGCTTGCGTATACGTGGGTCTCTCATAACCAAATTGTGTATACGCTGCGTTGAAATTTTTAACATAATTTCCAACGGTAAAACCTTAATTAAAATTTCTAAAAACAATCACAAATTGATGCAAGCTAGATTTGGGGGTTACCTGATAATTTTGAGCCAATTTGAATGGTCGAATTCTTTGGGGGGAAATCTTTCTCCTTTTTTCTCCACAACTTTTGCTCTCAACACAAATGGTAATAATGGTGAGTCAGAAAGTCGTTTTATATGCTTTGAAAATGTCAATTTTTTTCAGAACTTAATTTTTTCCGTCTCATGAATCTTTTAACTTGTGAGCTTGGATTGTGAGGAATAGGTTGTTTTTTCAGGACTTTTTGGACGCTTCTTTGGAGATTTCACATCGTTTCCATGACTGCTGACCTGTCATGGTAGGTATCGTTTACTCATTGGCATATAGGTAAGGGAATCCATTTTTCCATTGCATTTTGCATACTAGCCTCCATTTGTTGATACACTTGCCATAGGGTCGATCCCATCATGTTATAGTTTGTAAACCATCTTCACTCACTGACTTTTTAAATCATGACATGATGGTAGAGCCATCCTTTTCATGGGCATCGTAGTTAGCACCTCACTGACATTGGTTTCCCATGCTGCTTCATTGAGTAGGCTCAGGAGTCCTCTCTAGTCCCGCCATGACTTGCGCATTGAAGAATCATTCCTATTTGCTTCTTCGCTTCGTTCTGGCCTTATACCCTAGAGGCTCCTTCATGTTGAGTTGTACTACTGCATTGCATTTTGACCATTCGCACCTTTTGGCCTTGAGCTGACTTCACTTGGACTCATGTTGAAGCCACTTTTTGACCATGACGTCTGCAAAATCAAACTTGCAATCCCTTATCTTTTGCGACTTGACACACCCTAAGACTCATGGAAGGAACATGCCTTTGAGTGTCCTTAACCAGTTTCACCTCCCTGCATTGAGCATACGAATGTTCCCATCCCAGGAACTAGATCATCTGTTTCACTGACACTCGTTCTTTCCATTGTACTATAGCATTCTTTTATTATTTTTCCAGCGTAAAGAAAAGGACACAAAAATTATATATTCCAAAAAGAGCGGGAATGGGACAACATTTCCATTTATTGTTGGCAACTAGAGTCAGTCCTGTCGCCCTTGAACAAAGAAGCTCCTCCATTTGGGTGGGATTTAACTTGATTTAGGTACGGTTTAACCCATTTATTGAGTCACCTTTCTTCCGATTGGTTATCTCTTCCAATCATATGGAGAGCTCATTTGTGCCTTCTACATGACGAGATTATACAAAGTCATCATATGCTACCATATGGTCATCATTGGGTCGTGCTTTTGTTCAAGGAAAGTAAGCTTGAGTCAGCCTCTCTGTGGTGTCTCTTGACCTATTTTTCAGTCGGCCATCCCTGGTTGTTAGTGTCTTGTCTATCATCACATCAGTTATATTGGTCCTTTACTCGTGTTGGTTTGAGAAGGTCTCCATTGACTTCTTGATGATGAGTCTTGTCCTTATTGATGACGACATATTGCTCTGAGGATAGGCCTAGAGCTGCACCCTGGCCCTATTTTCATTATTGATAGGTCACCTTGTGCTCAGCATCGATCAGTATCACGAGTATTTGACTGAGTGGTTTCCCTTGTGTTCGACATCAGCTTTCATTATCACACATTGGGATTCATGTAGTGCCTTGGTTTCCATTTGACCCTATTGGTGGATTCCTCACCTCTATGTCAGCTTTCATTATTGGTTGGTTCAGAGGGTTTCTATCATGCTGTAGCTACATCTTGTGTACGCCGGAAACGTGATTTGGTCGGGTTACTACATCTTTTTTCATCCTATTCCTTCCACATTATTGGCCTACGGGTTACACTCGCACTAGATTGATGAAGGATGCCTTAATCCCTTCCTTCTAGTGGATATTTCCCTATCGACTACGATTCATTGCTCTGGGGCAAAGGTCTAGGTCCATTTGGCAGTACCTCGGGGGTTGTAGTCATTAGTGGCAGATCCTTCACTATTGACAGTGGGAAACCATCATTCTCTCCTGATTGATAGATTCTTATAGATATTCAACTTCACCTCATATATTCGCACTTGTTAGATTGTACTGGATACCTTGACTCCCATTATCATTAGGGGTGAGTAGTCTTGCATTTGTTAACAATATATATAAATGACCGGTGTAGAAATGTACGACGGTAGTCGGTGAAGACCTTAGGTTGCATCAAAATTATTTGGTTCACTTGTCAATTGCTCCTATTGCTACTAGATGACACCATTCCAACTTATATGTTGCAGTCCTTCACAGCGACATCCTATATGCTGGCATCCGAGTTGCATTGTAGTATCATCTTATTCCATCATGTTCATTTGGTACTATTGGGATCAGTTTTTGACATCAATGATCAGCTTCATCTTTCATCTTCATTGATCATATTTTCTATGTGATATTCTGACATGTACTTGTTCGATCGTGATCAGATGATCCATTATGTACTTTTAGTTCCTTATACTTGTATACATAGTGGATCCACTTGTACTTGATATGCGGATGTGCTTTACTTTCTCTAAGCATGGGTATGCCCACCTCAGACAGTTGTTTCTTTCTGATCTTCTTTTGCTAGCTTGGGAGGACAAAATCTGGTGAAGTCCTTCTGAGTTTTCGACAAGTTTCCTTTGCATATACTTCATACATTTAGACCATCATGTTCCCCTTCTGACCTCATATATTATGGGGCATCAATTATAGCTCCAAATATCACCCTTGGTATTTGTGATGCTTGGTTTATGGCCTAGGGAAACCCCTCTTTCCAGACTTGGTTCAAATATTTTAAAAATAGTGTTTTATTCCCTGTATGCTATTTTTCCCTCTGTTAAAAGAATGTACACACGGGCCAGTCTATATCCAACCTACGTATATGTGTTAAAACACTTTAAAAAATTAAATTTCCTTAACTAGTACCCGTGGCCCAGTTGTTCTCAACTATTTCCCAACTAAAAGCCTAATATGGGAGAAGTATAAAAATACTTCAATGGGAAGGCCTTAAGGGGGAGAGAAAATAGAGAATTACTCTGTTGAGATTATCCCCTGATCAAGTCTAAAGATCCCTATGGTTCAAGCACTTCCCCAAGTTCAGGAAACCCTTGTTTCCTTGAGAGCCGACATCCTTTCACTTGTTGGAGATATCCTTGTATTGGTTATGGAAGGAGCCTTTTGAAGACCAGTACTGGACGGACCTAGAGGATGGTTCTGCTTGGAGCCAGAAGAGGAAGACTCAGGTGAACTCTTTCTATGTTTATTATAGTTATTTGTAATAAAACGAAACACTGTCTTGTTCCTAATATCAACTTTGTTCATGCATCTAATG
Source organism: Pinus taeda (assembly GCA_000404065.3). Lineage (NCBI taxonomy): Eukaryota > Viridiplantae > Streptophyta > Pinopsida > Pinales > Pinaceae > Pinus > Pinus taeda. Next base: position 72,447 of record APFE031492361.1, on the reverse strand, counting down.
TTAATGTTATGGTTTATATATGAATGACTATTTCAATGTATAACTAACCATCTACTTATATGTTATAAAGTTTATTTCACTATAATGCTTTATCTATATGCTATTGTGCATCACTGAATTGGTTGTTTTGTAGGTTCAAAGATCGTGAGGAGTTGCAGAGGGTTTGGACCCTAGTTGGAACTACCCGAACGAAGGACCCCCATGTCTGTACATCCTCACATAGTTCATTCGTTTAAGCATTTTGCCTGAGTTATATGCTTGTTTCTTGCTATAGATTACTCCTACTCTACTAGCGTTCTGACCCAAAGCCTTAGGGGACTTTAGCACTTAAAAATATGTGTTTTATGTGTTATGCTCTCACATTTTTTATTTTTTGTGTTTTAGAATTCGTATGTAGGTAATTTTTGTACGGGGTTAAAACCTACAAAGGTTTGGATCATTTACAGAAGGATGGCCAAGGATCAATGCTACTTGAAGGTGAATACAACTAAGGACATATAGGTGGCTAATTGGATAATTTTTATTGAGATTTGTGAGGTGATATTTAAGCCTTATAAAAGCTTGAAATACCCATAGGTGTTGGAAAAGGCATGTTAAAAGTTGGAGAAAGTTTGACTATGTTTTGATTTCTTTCAAGGATTGAAGATAAGATAAGGCACTTTTCTTTTGTTGAAGCAACATTACTACCTAGGGTAACATAGGTTTCATGTACAAAATTAGTGTTACTAACTCCATTCCCAAATGGGAGAGGTGCATTACTTCCTATAGCTGTTGAAAATTAAATACTTTAGACAAAGCCATGGATTGTCCCAAGGTAGTTGTGTCTTAATGTTTGAGCAATGTCTATTTGATTCTGTCGAAGTATACCATAAACAAAACCAATGTATTTTCCTATGGTATTAGCAAGGAAAATAGATTATAAAAGGAGAATAAGATTGATTAGTTCAATGTGCATTTGATGAGCTATTCTTCTCTGATTGTTTTTTTTTGGAACAGGTGCGCACCACGACACAAGGAGAAGGCATAGTTTCTATTATTAAGTGAGAAATTTGATGGATATATGATAGAAGTAATTATTGTTTGCTTTGTCTTATAATATGGGAAGTTACATTTTTCTAGGAGTAGATATAATGGTTTGATTTATGTAGAAGCTTGTTTCAATGAAGATATGATTATGTGATTCCAGAGATCTAATGATATCAACATGAAATATATGTGCAGTGATTGTATGAGTTTTTGGTCACTCACTTATTTGTTGGCGGATTATATTCACTCTCATTGTTTGGAAGAAAAGTGTGTAGGAAAAGATCAATATGTGTATGCAGAGATATGATTTTGTTGCACAGGTCACTGTTTAAAAATATTTGTTTGATTGAGATGGTCAAGGAACCTAGCCTACTACTATTGGTTATCTAATGCTTAAGCATTGTATAGGAATAGCCTAACATCTATTTGATTGATTGTGTTCTTTATTATTGACGGATATGTTTGAAAAAGACTATGTGACTATCATGAGGGTTTGACTGAATAAAATTGATTTATAGAAGGGTCTACATTGACATACGAAAGAGATCTATGTGAAGAGAATGTAACAAATTGCTTCGTTGGACCTATATTTGTTTTCTTGATGATAATGACTTGATTGATGCTTTGTCGACTAAGTTATTGTCTTTATCTAGAGTGCACAAATATTAGCATGATAGTTTGTATTTAGAGATGGTTAATGCTTTATTTTTCTCATATGTACATGCAGTAAGAGAGTTGATATTGATGTCCATGGTAGAGGGCAAGTATTATGTGCAACGATTAGTTATTTGTACACAAAGTTTTGTGTATGTAGATATTAGTGTGACATAGATATAGAATGATATAGGTCCATGTATGCTTTCCCTCTAATGCTTGATTCATTTCATATTGATGTTATATGTTATCTTATCTCTAAGTTTGCTTGACTCTCCTGTGCTGGTATTGATGGTAGAATATCCTTGAGGTTTTGTCTAGCTAAATACATATTTGTGATAAAGGATTGATGACAGTGAGACTCTCTATGTTGTGAGATGATGTCTTGAATGATGCATAAATGTATGTGTCAAAATTTGGTATGGTAGAGTTTTTTTATGAATTTGTGATGATGCTTGTCATTAATATGAACCCATTATAGACTTCATGATGACTGTGCTATGATGTTTCTACTTGGAGGAAATTGATGTTTTTAGTTTGCTGCTATTAGTATCATGTAAAGAAGGGTTTGAACATGATATTTCATATTGATATGGATTGAGAATGGCAGATGTGGTTGTGTCTTACATTCATAAAGGTTTTGGTATCGACTTAACGAGTATAATGATAGATGAGTATTACCCTGGTATTTGACATTGTTAGAGTTCGACCTGGCATTTGATAATGGGGATTTGGCTTGTTATTTAAATGGGTATTTGAGGGTACTAATGAGAATTAGGTTTGAAAATATATTGAGTATATTGGTTTTTTTAATGATTTCTTTCAGAGAGGTGCTTCGCATTCAAATATTTAGTAATTGAACATAATGGTGGTTATGGGTCCAATTTAAAAACTTAATGAAACGTGGACTACAGGATTTTGTGTTGGTTTTGAGTTAAGTGGATCCAATGTGAAAGGTTCGGAAATGTGGTCCATAGAGGTACTAAGGGTTGGAGAATTCGTTGAGGGAGTAGGATATTCATTTCAATAGGAGCCAATAAAATTGATTAGGGGGTAGTAGCTTCCTTCAAATCGGAGCTGGAGAAACTAAAGGAGGTGGCAGACTCCCACATGTAGGATCCAACAAACTAGAAAGAGTCTATTCCAGTGCAATATGTAAGAAGGTTTTGTTTATAGTAAGAAATAACACAAAGACAATAGAAGTGGTGGCTTTCTCCCAATTGGAGTTCCTCCTAAAAATCTAGTGTCCTTATGTGTTGATTCTCTTTTTCCAAGGAAAAAATTAGTAACTTTCTATTAATAAAAATGGAAAGTTAGATTTAGTAGATGCATTAAAGCAATTCGGAGGTTGTCCTATAGGACCTGTGTGTATGACACAAACATACTAGAAAAGCTACCAAAAAAAATATAGAAAATAAAAAATAAAATTACACATTGCTAGCTAAGCTGAACTTGTCTTTTTTTCCTTTTTTCTTTTGAAATTTTTACCAGGCCCCTAGAGGTGGAGAATTAGTGACGATAGCCAGCTCATTATTACTTGTAATATTTGGGATGCCTTTATCTGAATCAGATCTTTCGAAAACATGTAATCACTTAGTTCTACCTGTTAACACTCAGGTTGTTCCCTGCTTCCTAAAGGGAATACGGCCGAGGTAACCACTGACCAATCTTTTAGCTACAGGTCCTAGCCTACCTGCAACCAGAGAGGGCTCTCTATTTATAATTTAGCTTTGTTGATGAATGTTTTTAGGCTAGTTATGGTGTGCTGTTTTGTTTGATTTTGGTGGGTTGGTGAATCCAGATAGAACTGAAATATAGATCATGGAACAGTTTGGTCCATTGGGCAATGGAGTTGAGGTATTGTGCTGCTGAAGTGGGTTTATGAAGGCAGAGTGTTGTTGCAGAGCCAGATAGGCATATGTGAAGCAATTTTACCAGATTTTTTGATGAAATTATGCAATTAGTGAGTGAAAGGCAGTTAGAAATACACATGCAAACAAAAAATGAAAGATTGCTTAAGAGCAGGGGAAGAATTCTGAACACACACCATGACAGAAATAGTTTAACATGAGCATCAGAATTCATATCCATGGCAATCAAGAGAAGAAAACATATTTAGAAATAGAGATTGAGCATAGGGTGTTCAAAACAAATCCTAGGCTATTCTTTTTCTCTATTTACTAGGATTATGAAAACATAAGAATTATGGAATACACAGTAAACACATACATAGTTCAGAGAAACTTATTGCTCCAGCAAATGACACAGGAATTTTGCAACAAAACAGAGCTATTCATTTCCATCTTCAAACAACATAGGAACCAAAAATCTCCACCAGTAATTTGTATTATCAAAAATGTCTCAAATATACAATAGAGCTCTTCAGAAAGAATTTCACTACAACCGACCGTCAATACATTATCTGAGGGGATATATATACAAAATAGGGTACAAAATATCTCAATAGAGAGTTATTGTGCAATAAATTCCACCACCAACTCTCTTGCAAAAAGTAAATGATAAACATAACTACAGCATTTAATGCTGAGATGGAAGCTATCTTTCTGTCAGATAGCTTTTGACTTTATGGCTCAGGAAAGTGGGCCGTAGTTGTGCCTTTAACTCTGCGTTAATTGAGCCTGTTGCCTGGGTGCGTTGGTGAGTCACTTGTACGGATGCTCCCTGTGATACTTGTGTGCTGATCTATCTGCTGACCTGTACCGTGACTGAAACTTGATTTTTCTCAAAAAAGAAATAACATAGTGGCATTATCTGGGAAGAATTTCCAGCATTGCCTGCTACCAATCAGCTGGAGGCAGCTGATGCCTCCTTATTTTCACCAGTGTTTCATCTGCCTCTGTATATCTGTAGAAGTTTGGAGGCACCTCAAACAGATGATTTATCTCATGTTCAATAAAAAACAGATTTTCTAACTTGTCATACAGAGACTGCCCAGAGGGAGGCCCTGCTTCTTCTGTGGAGCTACTAGATGTTGTTATTTGGTTTTCAACATAATTGTTGATCCTTGTCATATATTGATTATATAACAGCAGCTGTCCTGTGCCAGTCACTAGGCTTGGTAGTCCTTTATCCTGTAATATTGTCATTTTTGCCCTGAATTCATCAATATCTGCTTTCATTTCCTGACATTTTCTCTCCAGAGTTTGAGTGAAGTTCCTTAAGGTCAGCACCTTTTTAGCTGCCAGGATGGTGTCTGTTCTGCTGTTTATCTCCAAAGCTGCCAGTTCCTCCCTAGTGCGGTTACTGAGGAAATGTATCATTTTAGTGGCCTGCTCGGGCATTTTCCCAGTGTTGTTCTGGCTCTTTGGATTTCCACATGAGCCATGCCTATCAGCTCAACCTGATCATAGATTGCCTGGATTGACCTCCATTGGTCCTGTATTGACTGGCCAATTTTGGCTGAAATTATCTTCTTTACTTCTTCTAGGGTTTTATCTAGGAGCAATTCATTTTCCAGAGTTTTTACTTTAGCCTCTAAGGCCTTTATTTCTCTTTGTTTCTCTGCTACTGTCATCTTGGATTTGTCATAACTGGTCTCTAGCTTGGCCAGTCTATCCTTGGCTTCATTTATTTCAGTTAATTGAGTCTCAAGCTCTTTAACAACTTTCATCAAGTCCTCCATGCTCATGCTGGATTCTGCTGCTCCTCTTGCTTCTGTTGTTGCTCCTGTTGCTGATGCGGCTGTGGTAGGTGCTGGAATAGTAGGCGGGGCTGCTGCTGCTTGTGTGGGAGGGGCAGGTCCAAGAGTTGTTGATGTTTTAGGGGGCTGGGAGGCTGACTCCCCGTTCTTGTCTTGCAGTGCTTTCTCTAATTCTGCTTCCATTTGTAATATTCTTTGATTCATCACTAGAAGCAGCTCCATGGCATCATCTACTTGCTTTTCTTGCGCAAGTTCTGCTGTTCGAGGGTGAATGGTAGGAGGCAATTTTTCCTGCCTTCTTAGTGCAGCAATGTCATCCTCTTTTTTCTTCATGAGGGCCCTAACACACTTTGGATCCTTTGGGTCATGTCCCAAATCAATTATTATGTCTTCCAAAGTCTTTATTCTGTTGTCCTTTGCAGAGGAAGACAACCTTTCCAAATCAAGCTGTGTGTTTGTGTTCTTCAGGGCTTCTTTAAGCTGATGGGCGAGCATGGCCCTGTCTACAAGTGTTGCATACACCATTTCCCCAGACTGTTTGTGTAGCTCAATCTGATCCATGGGGTGTATGTCTTTAGAGAAGACCTCCAAGTTTGTTCTATAGTAATCTGCAGAGGTCTTGGGATGTGGGACTTTAGGCTTTAAATGAGTAAAGATCATTTTTTCCTCTTTAAGATCATAGGAATCCATCAATCTTTGTTTTTTGGCTGGAGTTGTCTTCAAGAATTGATCATAGAGCTGCACTCTCAACAATTCATTCTGTGCCTTGATCTCTATGAAGCCTTCTTTGATTGTAGCTGGTTTATTGCCCTGTTGTCTTGAGGAGGATACCTCTGTGGTGTTTTGTAGGGCCTGTTCTAGCTGAAATGAGCTAGTGGTAGTCTGCTGGCTTATTTTCCTTTCTCTGTTGTGGCTTTCTGCCCTTTCCTGACTGATATCTCCCTCTTCTGTTTCAGGGTCAATCCTTCGCCTATTGGCTTCTGGTTGCTGTGATGACCCTGTTGGAGGTGTGACCTCCTCTCTATCTCTCTTTTCTCCTCTCTCTTCATTGATAGGAGTTTGCAGAACTGGGATCTAGGGTGGTCTAGTTTGCTGTGAAGGGGCTTGCCCTTGAGTCTGATCCTTTGAGGTGTTGGGCTGCCCTATCTCTACCTCTTGTTGTTCATCCATTATTTCTTTCCCCTTTGCTGTAGTTGTTGTTGCAGGAGCTTGCTGTGTGTCCTGTGCAGCTGGAGCAGTAGAAGTGCCTTCTCCTACTTGGACTGGTTTTTTGAACAAGACCTGTTGACAAGAATCCAAGTCAAGAGTTTTTTCCAAATCTTTCACAATCTGCTCCATTTTTTCTTCCTGATTCAATTCTTCTACTATTGATTCAGGTACCCATTCATCTTGGTTTGAAAAGTGTTGTATTTGTGGGTATGGGTAATTCTTATAGGCTAGTAGCCTATACTTGACCCTCCTAGAACTGATGAAACCTTCAGGGTTATAAGGGACCCACCAGAAGCTTCTTTTGAGTTCGAGTTGTTGCCCCAGTATTTGATCAGCTTCTTGCCAACCATCTTTCTTATTCATGAAAAATGGGCCTAGGTGGTCTCTGAACTTTAGGTTGGCTTTCTTCTTGGCACTGTGGAAGTGTGTAAGATCAGAGTTTATAAGTTGTCTATAGTATTCCATGGCAAACAACCTCATAGGCACATATTTTGGGAGCATGTAGGGACAGAGCTCACAACCATAGATTCTGATGACTGTGTGATTTTGGTACAAGTACCAATCACCTATTTTGTAACTCCTGGATAGCTGGAAGATTTTCTGCATATCCTTGGACAATCTGGCAGGAGGAGTCCTCTTTAAGAGGCATGTGACTGGATATACAAACTAGTCAATAAATTCACAGTATGAGGAGGGGGAATTCTAGACTTGGTGGAAGACTGAAGACTAGAAGATAACATACCTCCTCTCACCTAGTGAGTCTAGCTTCTTGATTGGGCACTGGAAGCAATCTGTTTGATAATACATGAATAGGTGATAGATGTATGATGAATACTTAAATATTGCCTCCCTATTCAATCTTGACAATTTGTCATGTATCTTATTGGCAATATATTTGGCATAATTGTACTTCATAGCAGGGGGTTTCTCAAGGCTATATGCAGACAACATGACCAACACAGTTTCATCAACATGCTCATTTGTAGTGAACCCCAGCACAGAAGTTAGCACATCCACCAGCAGCTTGCCTACCTCATTGAAATCTGCATAAGAAAAAGGAGGTGGCCCAGAAGGTTGGCAGTCTGCCTTCATGAATTTCCTGGCTATTGCAGCTATGTCTATGCTAGAGAGCTTGGAGCCCTCATCCAGCAAGTACTTAATGGAGAAGGGGTATAGCAGCTGGGTTTGCTTGTAGTTCAACATTTGGTTGATGGAATCTGGTGTTATGTAGAAGAGGATGCTCCCAGATGGAGACTTCACAGCTCCGAGCTTCTGGTCATAGTTTTCTACACAGAGGTGAATGACTTTAGGAAAAATGTTCACAAAAGGCAGGAAATAGGTGGGCAGATTGGATTCCCAGATGCCATACATGTCACTATTGTCCAAGTGACTGTTCCTTAGCTGGCAGAAAGTTTGTAAGTGATTCCTCTCTGCCACAAAGTCTGTAATGAGGAAATCACAGTCCACCAGTGGCATAACTTCCAGTTCTTTACTAGGTGGATTCACAGGAGCTACATCCAGAGCAGCTGGAGTGGCCATGTCTGGTTTTAAATAGATGTTTTGCTGGATTTTCAAGTTTGGTACAAATGCTGAGGAATTCTTGCTAATTTCTGTTTGGCAATGAGCAGCTTGACAGTGTAAGGAGGCTCTTGCAAGTTTTAATGAACTGTGGGGCACTCTATTTTTGAAGAACCAGAGTGTGCTTGAGCTAATTAGCTGGTTCCCAGGGAATTTCTTGTAACATGAGTGAGGAGACTGCTGAGTTTGTTTTTTAGCCGGTAGCTCGGCTCCTTCAATTGCTTTTATGGTGAATTTTACAGAGTGGCACGGGTTTCTTCTAGAGTTTTTGTCGCGCAGGGGTTTAACTAGCTTCTTAAGTAAATTTCAGTGGCCAATTTATCAATGGGGAGCTTTTAGCAGAGTTTTTATGCAGGAAAGTAGGAGGACAAAGGAGAACAGTGGATAAAAAAGGTTGCCTGCGGCAAATACCTGGCTTTTATGGCGTAGGAGGCGTTTGAACTGGACAAATTGCAGGTGCTCGGGTCGACAATGAGGGCAGCAGCAACTTTGGCAGGTGAAATTTGTGTTTTGACCGTTGCATGTCGTTTTCGCAAGTAGAGGAGATCCGGAGATAATGAACAACAATGACAAATAACAGCTAATTCTCGTCTTTTTATGCATTTTTGGCCCTTTGGCGCCTTTTTGGTGATGACGTCATGCTGACGTCATCATGGGCCTGGGTACGGAAGGGTGACGTGGCAGCTGACGTGGGTGCCCAGGTGGCAGTGACACGGTGGCAGGGTGGACAGGCAAACAGATGACACAGATATGACGTGGAGGCACGGTGATGGAAAAGGAGGGGTGACGTCACGCTGACTGGGGCATGATGTCAGCGTGGGAGGAGGGTGGTAAGTGGTTTCCCCGGAGGGCCTGAGGGTGGTAAACGGTATTGAGGGGGGGGCAGTGAACATAGCGGGAGGCAGACTGGCAGGGGTACGGCTGCAATACCGCCAATCCCCCGGACGCAAAAGGTCGGGCACTTCTCATATGAAATTGACCGCCCACTGTTGGATGGGCGGGGTGGATGATCGGACAATGGGTGGCAATTTTGATGCAGCAACACGTTAATGTAGGGGGGGACCCGCCCATTATTTTAATGGATTTAAATAAATCAACGCGCGGGTGGGGGGGGGGGGGTAAAAAACATTAGGTTTTGGGTTTGTGGTTTAGGCAAACACTTTATTAAAATGTTTTAATTAAAAAACTTTATAATAAAATGAAATTTGGGCGGATTGAGGGGTAAATGGGTTTAATGAGGGTGGGGTTTCTGATTTTTTGACATTTAACCATAGTTTCTTGATAAAAACCATAGTCTAGGGACAAAGGGGCTAATACCAACCCCTGATAGGTTAATATTTCCCCAAGGAAGGGTTATATAGCTATAATGCTAGGGGGAGGGTATTTGTACATATTTTTGGGAAAATTTTCATAGATTCTAGTAGAATTAGGGAAGGGGGGAGTTAGGGAGCTAAATAGTACATTAGTGGTTAATATGGCTTTATGAGGTGAATGAAGGGGTAAAGCTAAGTTCTAAGAGGTAAAACTTAGGAATTTGAAGATTAATGAAATGATAAGAAAGATTTTTTTACACAAAAATGTGGCTTCTTTTCATGCTTAAACTTCATGGTTTGACCCAATATCTTGCCATGAAGTGCAGTGGAACTGGACACTTGAGCAGATCTCAAGGCCCTTGGGGGTGTTAGTAAATGAAGTTTGGGGGAAAATAGGGGAAATTAGACATGCTTCCAATGCTTTTCCTCCACTCTCTACTTTTGATGTCAATACCTTGAGTGGTATGAGTCTTTGCACTTAATAAGCCAATTGGTGATGGCCCTCCATTTCTGCAACCTTGCACTACTTACCCATCCTAGTAATCCTAACATTTTTTCCTTCTTCCTGAAGTGGGTGCACTTGAATTAGCAGACCCTGATTGTCCTCTTTTTCTTTTGACTGCCCTCCTATCTAAAATGTACCCTTATTTCTTCCAAGGACCCAGATTAAGTAGTTAGGCACCTTCATTTCTCTATCTAGCTAGTCATCTGCCAAGCTTGAGCTGTTTGGACAGGGAACATTCTCTATTCTGCAACAAGCAATTTAAACATGGCATGGTCCAGTTTAGACTATTGGGCCACCCATCAAGTATGATTAGCAGTAGTATCTATAGAGTATGATACTGCCCAAAAGATAGTAGTGGCATTTGACTGGCCACTTTGCTGGTCTTTAGTTTGGGGTTCATTTTTACTTTTCTCTTGACCATTTGATTTTCTTGCCTTTTGATTATTCTTTTAAGGCATACCCTCTTTTCATTTTTTAATTTTTCATAGCATGCACACAAAATATGGAACCTTTGCAGCCTACAATGATGAACATATTTAGCCCTTCCACTATCAATCATGAAAGATGAAACCTATTGGTATAGGAACCTAACACTTTCAATGAAGCTTTATTCAGATTTATGAAGCCTATACAAATCCTGATTTCTCCATTCTTTTTCCTGACTGGGACCAAATTAGCAAGCCAATTTGAGAATCTGATTGGAACAATAATCTTAGCATTAAAGAGTTTTTTCACTTCCTTTTCAATCAATGGCATAAGAAGAGGATTAATTCTTGTTAACTTCTGCTTGAAAGGCTTTTCATTCTCCTTAATAGGAATGGTATGCTATATAATTGAGGAGTCATATTGTTTCAAGTCAGCATAGCTCCATGCAAAAACATCAATGAACCTTTTCATCATCTCAACATATTTAGTCTTCATATCATCTGAAAGAAATTTTGAAATCTTGACTATCTTAGGCACAACTGAGTCTCCTAAATTGCAACTTTCCACCTGTTCTTCATTAGCTTGTAATTTTTGTGCTTTGAATACATCGTTTTGATCAAATAATTTCTCAAGGGGAATGAGGCCCTTTGGAATCAAGTTGTTTTGAAATTGTAAGACTTCAGACCTTTCCTTTGACTCTACTAACATATTCTGTTGATCTATTTGATTGTTTTCAAATTCTCCCTTTAATTCAATGAAATTCTTTACCTGCTGATCGTCCTAAAAAACTTGCCAATTTGCGATGTTATCTGGTATGATTGGTCTATGGCGGACCTCCACCTCGTAATTTTCAGAAGAGTGCTTAGGAATAATAAAAAGGTTGGCAGAAACTGCAAGAGAGTCTGCAATAGAGTTTTGGTCTCTAGTTTTGATGGTGAAAGAATAGGCCTGAAACTCTTCCAACATATCCAACACTAAGTTTCTATATTCCCTCATCCTTACATCTTTGGTTTGGTAGGCACCTTCTACTTGTTTAATTACCAATTCAAAATCTCCACAAACAACAATGTTTCTAGCTTTCAATTTTATCAAGGCTTCTAAGCCTAAAATCAAAGATTCATACTTAGCCATATTATTGGTGCAATCAAAATTTAGTTTTTAGTAGAGAAACTTACTTTCTTTAGTTGGACTAGTGATCCAAATCCCAGCTCATGCCCCTTCTCTTCCTACTGATCCATCAAATTGTAATGACCAACAGCCCATGGTGTCTCTTTCATCTCCTTGCTGCCCTTCTTGGCACTGATTTTCTGAAAGCTTTTCTTGTGATTCTCTTCCAACTGATTCATTGAAAAGGATAGTTGATCCAAGACCAGTATCGAATGAATACATATGAAAATTTTGAGGCTTGTCTTTGCTGCTTACCATATAAGCCATTCCGGTCTCCCGATACAACCTCCTTTGTTCACCAAACACTGGGATAGTAGCATATGTAAGGTCCATATGCATTATGCCCTTGATCATTGCTGCCCACGATCTCGAAAGAAGCATCCCAAACTTCGGTGGAATGTCAACCACAACAATGTCCATGACAATTGTTTTTGCTGGAATTTGTGTGAGACCCACAACAACATCATTTATCAAACCAATGCATTGAACTCTTTTTGAATCAAAGGAAAATAAATCCTTATATGGCCTAGTTACCTCTAATCCTAGTCTTTCCATGATTACCTTGGGCATAAGAATATGAGATGCCCCTGAGTCTAACATAGCATTATGTAAAGTCATATCATGAATGCTAATGCTTATGTGGAAAGGGGGAAACTCTTCATTCTGTTCATCTTCAAGTCTTGGACCCAAATAAATAACAGGATTATCTGCTTGTACATTTAGGATATCAGCTACTCCTGGTTGTGAATTGAGCATTTCAACAATTTTACTTCTGTATTTGTCTACCTTGAGGATTTCATTAAAAGGGACTGATATCTTAATTTTTGCAATCTCATTCTCAAGGTTAAGAACATAAACAATCTTCCCAAATTATTTAGGAGGGGAAGGAGCTTGAATATCCTTTTTGACAGGTGGAGAATCATTCTTACCTTCAACAACCTTTGGGTTTTCCTTTTTATCTTCAACTGCCTTTGAGGCATCCTTCTTGGGCTGTGCTTTGCTTGTTGTAATAGGGACTTTTCTATTCCTGAGATTGTACTGCTTTTGCATCTGAAAGATATCATGCTGATAGCCCTTTAAAAAATTTGAAGGCTCTTCTCCTGGTTTGGTCATACTGGACTCATCATGTTCTTCCTTAGTCAAGAAAATCCCTGACATTTCTTCATTAAGACAATGGATTGACTCCTCAGGAATTTCGGGTTCATCTTCTTCATCCACCAATTTTTTTTGGAAAGGAGGTCTTACTGGAGGATCTGACTGTTGATTTTTTTTCTCTCTTGGCCTTTGCTGATTTTGAGGTCTTCTGAATTGAGGATTCCTAAATTGAGGTTCCTGCCGTGCTGGAGGAGCAGAGGTATTCCCAAGAGCCAACCGATCCATCATTTTTTCCATGGTCTTCATCATTGTTTCAAACTTATCTTCTGGAGTAGAGGTAGAAGGTTTCTCTTATTCTTTCAGTTTAGCCTTTGCCATCTTTGATTTCTTAGCAGCAATCATGTTCACCTCCACTTTAATTGCATTTTTTTGCATGTCAGCAAGCGTAGCATAATCCCTTTCTCTGAGTAAGAGGGAGAAGTCAGAATCAAATGCTTCGGCATATCTCAATTGTGCCAATGCCGCAGGAGGTTTCAAATGAGCTGGAATAGAATTGTATATTTTATTAAACCTCTTGGAGAAGTTTTGGACAGTTTCATCAGGAGCTCTTCTAATATTGTTGTATTCAGTAAGATCTTGGACAGGGTTGGTTCTGTTTCCCCATTTCCTTAGAAAACTATCTTCGAACTCTGCCCAGCTGTGAATACTTCTAGCTCTAAGAGCCTTGAACCATTTTCTTACTTCTCCAATGAAAGTTTGAGCAAACAATCTTAGTTTTACATCTTCATCATCAACTTCCTCTCCATCAGCAAAATCATTGAATCTGTCTACATGTTCTTTTGCTGTAATGTCTTCATCTCCACCCCATGTTGGAATTCTAGCAGCATATTTGCTAGGAAGGTCGTGTAAAACAGCAGGGAGGGCTAGTGGAGCATACCTAGCAGGTACGACCATAATGAATGGAGGAGCAGTGATGACAGGTACTGTATGAACGGTGGAACCAAAACTTATATGAGATAGATTTCCTAGTGTCTGAGAACTACTAGGACTAGCAGAGGCAGAGGATAAAGTGTTGGTACGAAAAGGACTATTTGGATTTTGCAAACCACTGACAAAGGTACTCCAATTTGGAAGGGGTAGACTAGTTTTAGACTTGAGTAAGACTTCAAAAGGATCAAGCTCTTTGAGTTGGTTTAAATCTTCCTCTTCTAACAGTAATTCTGAAGTAACAACCTCCCAAAATTGCTCCTTATCTTTTTGTGACACTAAGGATGAAGTATCAATACCTCTTTTTTGCAAATCTAAAATAATTCCAATAAGTTCTTCTTCATTCTCAGACCTTAACAACACCTCATGAATTTTATCATCTACAATTTTATCTTCAGGACTTCTTGAAAATTCAGGGAGCAAAGATTTTGAAAAAGATGGAGTACCTGGTGTTTCAGGAAATCTTTGTCTTCTCCTTCAAATAGTGTTTGGATTGAACACAAGAGTAGGTGGATCTGGGTCAGGATTGCTCCGTGTATATCTCCCTCTCGAAGCCACCTTTTTAACTTTGAAATTGTATGGAGTCACCAAGGTAGAATGCAGCCTCGAAAAATCTCCTGAGCTCCTGCTACCATCAGAAGTTCAGTCTCTTGTTTTCAGGAATGAATAATCTTCAGGCTACCGGCAGATGCACCAAAATGTTATCTCAAAATTTGACCCTGGAAGGCTGCAGACTAGGAAGAATTCAAGTAACTATTTCATACCTACTTTAGGCTGAGGCTTAGCCTCCTCAACCAGAGAGGGCTCTCTCAAAGGGTTAATGTTTTTTATTATAGTTAAGATGGCTAACTCTTGTGAAACGAATGTAAACAATATGAATTGTGGAAACACAGTTAGCAACTATCCATTGGGCTTATGGAGTCAACATCATTTCTGTATAACAATTTTATTAACCTTACACAGAAGTCAGGGCATTCAACATTTAACATATTCAGAACATACCAAGAACATATGGGACCACACAGTCTATGAATGTATACAGGAAATTAGAGCACTATAAGTGATTTCTAAGTGATTACACATTCATACCACTGCATATATTAGGAAAAGAACAATACCACACATTCTGAACATCAAATCCCTCATGAATCCTGAGAAGCAAAGCCAAACTTGTATTACCAAAACAGAGTATTACATAAGCCAAATATCAGAGTTTTGTCAATAAATTTTCCAACCCTTTGTACATTGCTCTTTCTCTTATTTATAGAGCCCTTCTACCTGATTGAGATTCCTCCTCAAGCATGAGGGGAACTCGAAATCTACTTATAATGACACCTAATCAACTTTTAACTACCTATTAAATGTAACAAACTTCAACTAGACTTTCCAGAGATCTAAATCAAGTAGTATTCTAACACCATGTTATGCTAATAATAGCCTTGGTTACAATGATTCTCGTTCTTTGACATATAGTCCCTTTTCAGTTTGGCTGTAATGGATGTTCAAGGCTCCATGCTGGTCTTCATTGCCACATCTTCTCCATTGTCCTGAAATATAGGAAACTACCCTTGCTCATGAGTCTTTAGTTTGCCTTACAATTTTCGAATCCATAGAAGCATGTCCTTCATCTTTGATTTTCCAAAATGTGATGGATGGCCACGTCCTTGATGTGCTGTCCACCTCCTTTACATTCAAAGCAGAAACTCCTTTAAGCTGTTTTGACATATTTTGAACCATGGTAAATGTGCTCACTTTATGACAAAAATTTAAAGTTGGATCCGAATCCATATTTTCTCCACCTGTCTTAACCTAGTTGATTGTTGAAGCTTCAGATGATGCCTTGTAAATATTCCCCTTTAAAAATTTCTCGTTTATGTTTCAAAACCAGTTGATTGATATTGGATTGTTTAGCTTCAGCAGTTTCGTAGCGCGCTACGAAACTGCTGTGTTGTTTAAAAAATCACAGTCTCAACCCAAAACTTTGCTATTTGAGCACTTTGCTATTAAAACATTCTTGCAACTGTATAAAGACCTTCAAAAATTGAATGGGGATGTTTGGAAAAATTATACCGAGCAAAACTTATCAAAACTTTGAAATATCTCCTTACTTGAAGTGGGTTCTCTTTATGGAGATCCTTTTTGCTGGTCCAATTGAATCTTTAAGTCTTCAACTTGTTTTCTCAATACTTTGATCCCAGACTTGAGGTTTATATTGAATTTTCTGATAAATTGAGCTTCTTTTATTGCAGGAGTAGTCCAACTATGGAATTGAACATTAAAGTCAACCACTTCAGGAATTTTAAAAGTTTGATCTTCCCATCGAGCATGCATTTGATTAAAATAAGCTTCATTAGCTGCAAATTTCCTAGCAGCTTTCTTTAATCTAGCAATCTCAAAATTGGTAGATTCCAATCTTCTCTTCACGTTTTCCACACTGCCTTCTTTTTGAGTGGCAACTATTTTGCCTTTATCTTTTCTTTCATGAGACCGTGTCTCCTCCCCTATTTCATCTTCCCTTGGCGACACCTCCTGTACCTGTTTGAACTTCCTTGTTGTGGGTCTCCTGGGTTTGAAAACAAATTATTCAGCTTGATCGTCAAACTTAAGTTTCTTTGAGGCTTTGGCCTTCTTAACCTTCGCTTTTCCTGATTGCATCAAATTAGTTTGAACCAGTGGGGACTCTTCAATGTCAATTGCTTGTGATAAATCATTTAAATCTCTCTTTGAAACAAGACTTTCTTCAATAGCCACTGACTTACCCTTTTCTTTTGCTACCTGGCTCCTCATTCTTCTTCTTTGAACTCCTTCGCTTGTGCTTGAATCATGTGCAGTTTCCTTATCCTGAATTTTCTCTTTAAGGGACTGCTGGGGTGTATCCTGAATAATCAGTGGCTTGATGGATTCCTTTACTTTCTTTCTTGCCTTTAACTTTGAAAACCTCTTGGCTCTTGTTTCTGCTCGAGGACCTGTTGTTGAAAGATATTTTGCAGCTAGAGGGCTGAGACTGGTCTGGCTCTTGAAACCAGCCATGAATATAAATGTATCCCAGTCTCTACCTACCCTTTGAATTTCATGCAAGACAAGTAACTTAATTAGGCCATAGTGAAACAAAGAAGTTTCACAAGCCTCTTTTCTCAATTGTACCTTGTCACACATTTTACTCAAACTACGGAATAAGTAAAAAGGTAGATCAATAGATGCCTTCCCTGTAAAATGCAATAAAAGTTTGAAATGGTACGAATACACCTTGTTATATCTTCCTTCAAAGGTCAGGTATTTATAAATACAGGTGAGAAAATGTGCATAGGACTCTTTGACATAGCTCCTAGGAACAGACTTGCTCAAATCCGAGTTAATGAATTCCTTCTTTAAAAACTCTTTGCATGGGTTCATGTCAAATTTGAAATTCTTGAACCAATTTTCTTGACCTCTAGGAATCTCTGTGACTATGGATATCATGTCTGGTGATACCTGCAATTCCATCATACCAACCTTTGAGTTTAATCCTGTAAAATTCAGTGCAAATTCTTTAGTCACTTGTGCATGACCCCCTTGTAGCTTCTTACAGAAGTTCCAACATCTAGCTTGTTTAAATGCCTTCTCCACCTCTCTGTTCTTCAATGTTATATCCAAACCTTCAGGCTTGTTTCTTAGACATTTTCCTGATCTGTGTTCTTTCCTTTCTACTGATCCCTCCATGAAGTTTCAATGACCTATAGTCAGCAAATGCTAGCACTGTTCAAACTGCAAATTCTGCCTTTAACTTTGAAAACCTCTTGAATTTCTGCCTCGCCTAATTTGCTGCCTCGCTTGATTGGCTGCCTCACTTGATGACAATGTTTTTTCAATTTGAAATCTTGTAGATTATAGTTTTTAAAATTGAAATCTTGCAGATTTGTTACTCATGGAAGGCTTACTATCATCATTAAATCTTGTGCATAGGTGGATTTCCTTTGAACTTGTATTCTGTGTGTATCAACGTACCTAATGGTTGTGATAATGGAGATGGGTGGTGGGACGTGATATGTGGAGTACATGGACTGACAAAGAATGATGCAACCATAGATTAACTTAACGGATTTGACATTTGGGGAAAGATTCGTTGTGGAATGCACGAATCTCTGATTTCGTAGCATGGTCAGTTTAAATTTTGAATGATGCGCTGCGAAATCACCTAATAACGTATCGCACTACGAAAACACCTAATGGGATTTTGCACTGCGAAACTGCTAAACAGACTTAATGCGCTGCGAAAACACTTTAGAAAGGTTACATGCGCTACGCAATTACCTAAAAGGCTTTGTGGTAGATAACAAAGTAACACATGACTATGAGATCGATGATGAATGAGGGTGACCAGTGGTAGATAAGAATGCGTGCTTGACTCATGACCTCCTAAGACTCAGACTCTAACGAAAAAACGGAATCAACTTAGACTAACACTAACCCTTATCATCAAGCTAGTATGAGACATTTTGGCATTAGATTTCTTAAGTGATAACACATGCAAAGGCCAAAAACATTCTTATTTCATATAATATTGCTACAGGTGCAAAAGTTTCATCAAATTCAATAACTTCTACCTATGTATATCCTTTGCACATAAGTCTTGCTTTGTTCCTTACCACCTTGTATTCTTCACTTAGCTTGTTCTTGAACCACTTGGTTCTAATGATATTTTTGTCCTTTGGACTTGACACAAGCTCCCATGTATTATTATTCTCAATCTGATATAACTCTTGATTCATTTCCTGGACCCAATTTTGATCTTCTCTATCTTCATTGAAGTTTTTAGGCTCTAGTTGAGACAATAATGCAAAATGTGATTGATTAAATTTATCCAACAAATTCCTCCTTTTTTTGCACTCCAAGCTCTTTGTTCCCAAGAATTTGACTTTCTAGGTGTTTCTTTTGGATGTGACTTGGTGGATCCTTCTTCATAGTGGAGGTCCTCCTTCCTTCTTCCTCTTCTTCACCCTTGTCATAAATTTCTTGGTTGTCATATTCTATAAAATCATGACCAGTTGCAACATCTTTGGAATCATTAGATTTAGCCAAAGTTTCATAAAAAATAGTATCAATACCTTCAGTTACCTTTTTAGTTCTCTCTTTGTAGCATTTTTATCCCTTGCTCCTTAAGGAGTAACCAAGGAATATGCCCTCATTAGTTCTTGGTTCAAATTTTCCAAGCTTGTCTTTAGTCCTCTTGATGTATAACTTTCTCCCAAATACTTTATAGTGGTAAAATTTGGGTGGTCTCCCTTTCCACAACTGATATGGATTTTTTCCACTATTAGGCCTAATAGGGACTCTATTGGCCAAATATATTGTTTTTTGAGCTACTTCTCACCAAAAAGTATCTGATACACCAACTTCATCTAACATAGAATGTGCCATATCTTCAACCAACCTATTTTTACTCTCCACTACACCATTTTGCTGTGGTGATCTAGATATGGAGTATTTCCTCTTGATCACATGCCCATCACAAAAATCATTAAATTCTTTGGACATGTACTCAGTTCCTTTATTAGATCTAAGAAAATTTATCTTCAAATCAACTTCCTTTTACATAATTGCCTTAAAGTACTTAAACTTGCTAAAAAGCTTCATATTTTTCCTTCATGAGCATAATCCAGGTGGCTCTAGTGAAGTCATCAACAAATAATATGAAATATCTATCTCTTCTTGGACTTTTCTTCCTTGTAGGACCACCTACATCTGTATGCACTAGCTCCATTGGTCTAGTTGTAGAGAAATCCTTGGAAATAAACCACACTCTTGTTTGTTTCCCAAATTGGAATGACTTGAATATTGTGCTATTTGGTTTAGCCAACCTTGGTAGTCCTCTAATTTTTCAAATATTTCTAATTTTTATTAGATTATCAAATTTAACATGACCCAATATTTTATGCCATAGCCAAGATTCTTCTATTTTTCTCATACAAGAACAATGCCTAGTGTCATACAAAATACATGTTGTTGTCACTTCTAATGGCCTTTTCCACCAACTTTCTTGATTTTTCATTTCTCATCTCACACTCTTTATAAATAAATTTCACCTCATGCCCCTTATCAGACATCTGGCTGACGCTGAGAAGATTATGTTGCAATCCATCAACATAGAGCACATTTGAGCTTTGGTCTTCTTTTCCAATCTAACTATTCCTTTGGCTTTGATGAATGCTACTGCATCATTTCCAAAACTGACATTATCTCATATTCCTTTAGCTGCAAGATTTTTCTCTTATCGCCGGTCATGTGTTTGGAGCATCCACTCTCAATCGGCCACTACTCATGCTGATCATGATTTGTCAAAGCAAGCTCACAATTTTCAAAATTTTCATCCGTCTTCCTCCATCTTCTCTCAAATTTCTACTAATTAGATTTGTCTTTTGTGTGTTGCATGAAGGAGTTTGGAAAGATATATCTTCACTCACTAGATTTGTGACCAAAGTTATTGCATCTAAAACACTCGATATCATTCATTAATGGAGAAAAATAATTATTTCTATTAGCATGCAAACTATTTGGTCCGTGAGCAACTCTTGATCTATCAACATTTCTTCTAGAGAATATCTTCAACCTACAATTTATGGCCTTGTGTCCAAAATTGTTGCATGCAAAACAATAACCATAAAATATAGTAGGATACTTGACTTGTTGTTGCCATGATGAAGGAGTGGAATTTGAGGATCTTGCTTGCTTCACTCTCTGGTTTTCAACTGATTTGATTTCAGCTCCATTATTTTGTACACCCTAGTTGGTTGCTTCAATATTTGCTTGATTTTCCTTTCCTTTTAGGGCATCTGCATAGCTGGTACTTGGTTGATATTTGACATTTTGTAAAGGAGTCTTTAAGCCCAAATCAGTTTTATCCTATAGTGAACTTTGCATGTTAAGAATATCTTGCAAGGTTTCAGATCCCTTCATAAATTTCTGATTTAGATATGCTTTAGATTTAGATTTTTATATATTAGCTCTTAATGCAACAATTTCTTCCTTAAGTTTGTGACAAATTTATTTCCATTATTCTAGTTGATTTGTAAGCACATTTTTGTTCAGTTTTTCCTCTTCCAATTATCTCTTTAGGCAGATGATGTCCTATTCATCAGTGCATGCAATTGGAGCTTCACCAATATTATTCTTCAAAGATTCATTTTCTTTTTCCAACTCAGCCGTATTGTTTTGCTGAATCACAATCTGTTGCAACAAATTTTCCTTGAATTTCTCAATCTCATCCAACTGGGTCTTTAGAGATCTATAAACCAAAGGAGGGTTATTATCCTTTAGTTTACATATTTCTTTCTTTGACAACTTGTTTTTTTTCTATCCTTTATTAGCTCATCAAGTGCAATTATGAGATCACCTTCATAATCAATCTCTCCATCCTCAAGATATGATTCATATTTAGACTCAAAAGTCATAAGAACACATTCAATGTGTCCTTTTTCTTTGGATGAATATTTTTCACTACTTTCTTCTAAAGTACCACTTTCTTCTTTAGAGTAGTGTTGAAGACTGGAACTTGACTACCTCAATGTTGGGGAACACCACCCAGTTGGGAGCTTAAAGCAATTCCATTTTTGTTGAAATTGGCAGGTCTGAATGGATATAAAGGGACAAGTTTCTCATTCTAAGGAGATTTATTATAGTAATAGAATGAAAATTGATGAAATGATTTTATAGCTAATGGTAAAATTACTATATAAAATTATTCTACTTATTTCCTAGGATAGTACATCTTTACATGTGATTCAAAGAAAGATTTCACAAAGTAAATAGAATATAGATCATTCAATACTTCAATGAAAAGAAAGCATATATGATAAACTAAATTAATTAAATAGTTAATTAATTTAGTTAGTTAAAACTCAATCACATAAAAAGATCTCATTATCTCATACATAATCACAAATCATCCAATCCTACACATCAATAGTGATAATGACTAATTGTTTTCAAAGCATTTATATAACGAAATAACACATAAAAGATTCAATGTAATTCAATAATACATAATGATATCACAAAGATAATAGTACCCGATGCATTAACTCTCTGCTTATGAAAAAGATAGATTTCAGGCTTAGCTTCTCAATTAGATAACTTTGGATCAAACAATAGTGCAAGTTCAAAGCTATCTTCTCAAAATTCTGGATCCCTTTCTAAATGAATGAAAGGGGTTAAAGAACCTATTAATATTACAAAAAATAGTAAACTTAAAATAAAATTCTTCAAAAAACTTTAACAAACTAAGCTAAGATAAAGCACAACTAAATTTGTGATTTGTTGCAACAATAACTCATGACTGTGCTCTAGATGATTCTTCATCTACTCCCTGAGATTGTATATGTACGCGAGTAGCTTCAACTGGGGGGATATATCGGCTGCATGCACATTTGTCTCGTAAACATTGCATCATGAAGTGCTATAAGAAACTGTACCGTTTCATTTGAGAGACACCTCAGCACGAGCCACTGACTATGAGGCTTCATTAGAAAATGGCAATAACTTTCAAGGTTCGATTGCGATAAACTCTGAATATCTTGAACCTTATTTTTTTATGTTTCTTGCCAAGATTCTTTCAACTATTTGACATGTGGCAAGGTGTCCTTTGGGCATTCTTGAATTAGATTGGCCTTTAATAGGTATATCTGATGTATTTGGTGAAATTTGAGGCAAGATTTCTGGCTTTGATAATAACCATTTTTTCCCATTTCATTTTGATATCCTAGTCACCAAACACAATATCCTTATGCGATTATTCAATCTAAGGAATATAAAATGATCTTACCTGAGTACTATCTTGCCAATCTATATACTCAGAGCTGTTCTCGTCGATATCTTCATAAAATGTCCTCAGATCGAACAATTGATTTACTAAAGAATCACTGTTATTTGAAAAGTCATGAATTGAGGCCAATTTGTCACAGAAGATGGCTTGCTGCTTTGTTAAGAGTGTGTCCAGTTCTAATGCTTCCTCCAGACTTAATTTATATATGGATTTTCTCTTAGTTGGTGTATCCTTTGTTGCAACTGCAATATCTGTTCATCCTTGTCCTTCACTTCATATTCCAATTGTATCTTTAAATCATTAAAGCTTTTCTGCAGCTCGGTAATATTTCCTTGCCATTGTTGCTCAATCACTTTCTTTTCTATCTAGAAAGTTTGTTCCAATTGGGAAATCCTTTGATCCGTTTCGTTTATTATAAATTGTATTTCTGCAGCTTTTTCAATGGTAGTGTTAGCATAAGCTCCAATGAACTGAGATAATATATTCAATTGCTCATCAGGGGATGTTTGAGTTCCTTTCCAAAGAACTTGAAAAGGAGTCTCATTTGTAATTAGGGCTTGTGATTGTTATAAATTTCTTTTCTTCCTTGATCTGCTCTTTACTGCTTTATGCTTTGGACTAAAAAAGAACTCCAAAGGTAGGATTTCTTCAATCTTGAGGACAATCTCGGCAGTAGGATATACATGAATTATCTCCATATCATAGAAAAACGTTGATTGATTGACAATATGAACATTAATATTATTATTGGGAGTTTTAGGAATAGTATCCCAATGGGAAGCCTCAATAGTAAACGAGGTTGTCGCTGTAGTCTTTAGAACTTTCTCTGTCTCTCTGTTGATTTTAACTTGCTCTCTTTGTGTATCGGCCGAGACACCAATAACTCAAGCTTCTTCTATTGTCAAAACATGGTTGAAATCTTCCCATACTTCATCCAATTTGTTCTCCTCTTTAATTTCACTTGTTTGCTCAACAACCATAGTAGTTATTTCAGAGACTTGGGAAATAATTGGAGCTTTTAAGGAGGAAGCTGATGCATCTGAAGTTTCTAAATTTTTTTGAATTTCCTTAATTAAGGATTCTGGGAAATGAGCTATTCTTTGCTGAAGATATTTATTGAATTTATTCAATTATTCAGGAATTAGATGTTCTGCTGCTAATTTCTCTACCATATAATATTTTGGAACCATTTCAAACAAATCATCAAATTTGTTAGGGTCATTTGCAAATAGTTTGAGCTTATCCTATGTTGTAACATCTTGTGCTACACCATTAAGGTCATATGGTTTGTTTAATATGGTTGGAAAATTAAAGGCTTTTAATTGTTCAATTTCAATTTAGGAATGCCTCAAATTTTCTAAGGCATAGGTACCACATGATATGGGAAAACATGGCCAGATGAATTTCTTGGCATCTTTAAGTACTTTATTTAAGCCCTTACCAACTGTTTGATAAGCGCTTCCTTGGCCAACAACTTATTTGGGAAAAAAGGGGCAAAACATGAGGATGGGCAAGGCTACCAAAAACCTGAATGTAGGTAAATGACTCTTCCCCAAACCAATTTCATATAGGATTTAGGTCTTTATTGGATTTTGAAATAAGTCTAGGGGATTTTTTGTCAAATACTTCTTAGTGGATAGGGAGCATGATCTCATGACATATTTTGTAGAAGTGAGCATGGTATTTGGATTCCAAAAGGATATCGAGATAAAAAAATATATGCCTAGGAAATTGGTCTATTCATTTCCATCCATGAAATGGAAAATCATAATAAAAACAAATCACATCCATGACATAGGCACTCATAAAGAAAGGAGGAGCCATTCTCTCAAGAACATTGCACTTTTGACTGTAATTGCGGATTTGGGTGGTCAAATTGTTTGATAATATGGTCACCCAATCCATGACAAATCAATCAGTAGAGGCTTCTATCAATGACACCCATTCTTTAGAGAATTTACGTGTATTTGGGTAACCATAGAGGTGACATA
This sequence comes from Pinus taeda, assembly GCA_000404065.3. NCBI lineage: Eukaryota > Viridiplantae > Streptophyta > Pinopsida > Pinales > Pinaceae > Pinus > Pinus taeda. The sequence continues at coordinate 48,038 of APFE031492361.1, read as the reverse complement.
ACATAGCATCAAAATGAGAGAAGGTGCCAACAATGGGGACTAATGAATACATAACCCTATCCTCTCACTTGTTCTTGTTCGGGTCCCTTCTCCATTCTTTGATCAGGTCTGCAAGGTTCAGATTCTCTTGCATGCATTTCTGGACGAATTGTGTATCATACCTCTTCTTAGGTTAAGGTAGATGATAGATTTTCCTTAAATCCTCAGCATTAAAAGACCCAATAAATTTGTTCTTCGGAGTTATAAATCTCTTGTCTATAATGTCTAACTGGCCGACAACCCATCTCACCATATTTGTATATGGTAGAATTTTAGGGCGAGCAACAATTCTGTGAAGAAATGAATTAGCCACATCATTCCATGCGGCACTGTTACTTGGTGGAGAATCATCAACAGTAGTAGTCTATTTCACAATTATCCTTGGATTTTCATCCTCGAATAGTTTGTATATCACCTCCTAGGAGGCGGAACCTGCATCCAGAGTGCATGTAGTATCTGTAAACAATGGAGACATCTCAGACACTTCTTCAGGTGGCAAGACTGGTTCTTGCTGTATTACAAACTTCCTCCTTGCCTTGATTATTCTTGAAATGTCCTTTAACTACTCTTTATTATAACTTACTTGTAAAGAAACAAACCATGATAAGAAGCAAGAACTTGAAAGTATCCACATAGTTATATCAATTCAATGTGATTTATATGGAAATATTTTCATATTAACTAAAAATTATTACAAATCAACAAAAACCTCAAAATTATAACTACACAGAGTGGTCATTCAATTTCCAAATGTTTGTTCACGTGATACTAACACTTGTAATTATATCGGAAAATATTTTATCGGTGTGTGGTATCAGATATCATTACAACGCTCAGTGATCTACAATTTCTGAAAAGTATACAGGTGCAGGATAAATATTAGTGAAATACCAGAGGTTAACATAATGCGATATTGACATCTGTCAATTGATGGAATGCGATATCGACTCTTGATGGATTGTGATATTGAATCAACATTTTTTATTTTGGCTTATCGTAATTTCACAATTCTTCTTATCGCAATTTCGCATTTTGGCTTTTACCAATCAGCTCATCGCTTATCCGCAATCAGAATTTCCCAATTCAACTTATCGCAATTTCTCAATTCGGCTTATCATAATTTTGCAGTTGCAATTCCGTAATTGGCTTTTCGTTGTTTAGTGTTTTCGGTTATCCTCTGAAAGCGCTGACATGATACATACCTTTTAGTAGGACCATCTCTTTTACAGATTTTTCATTCATTTGTTATGATTTTGAGATTTACTTAGGCTTGTAATTCATCTTCTAAAACTACAAAAGGATTCCTAAAAAGGCTTTATGACCTTATTCATGAACATTTTGTGTTTTATTCAAAAGTCAAAGAGTAAAAATAAAACTTATCCTATTTTATCTAAAAAAAGAAGGATGCTTTTCTAAAATTTTAAAGGGTCCCTATTATTCTTTTTCCTAAGTCTAAGGATAATTGGGGGTCGTTGAGTACCACAACAATTGGCAACATATTGGACGAAAAAATTAATCTATGTAATATGTCAATCCTTATCAAGAAATTTCTTTAGAAGGTTTAAAAATGATTGAAATCTAGATCGACATAGATAATTTTGAAATGAAATAATTCATCTTATTGTAACTATTATCAAGATTTGTGATAGATGAAAATATTTTTTGTGTAAATCAATAGCTAATAGGTTGAAAAGATAAAGTAAAAACTATTAGAAGCCTAGTGTATTGAATAAACATATTCATCATTGGTAGAGCCGCTGCTTCCAACAGGTGTTCATAGCCTCGATAGGGCTACCATTTAACCAAAATGAATCAGTATCCCATCCATATTGTCATGCGGAAAGAGTTATTTTTGCGGAAAAACGTAACCTCCCTAGGAGTCTAAGACTCTCTAGTGACAAACAAACCAAACAAGAGCAATCCTTCTCTAAACATACATCATTCTATGAGAACCAAGTGTTTTCCAATCTTACCTTAGG